>JAOWAW010142030.1:0-10713 GCA_028565695.1 Nicola tetela
GGGGGCGGCGGTTGGTTGCTTGACGTTGGTGAAGCAAGAGCAGCTGACAAGCGATTCTGGCATGCAGCTCGAAAGCCAGAGATGAGCAAGTTTTTGGCACTGAGAGCAAGGTTAAGCGCTTCATCGGACATAGAGTGTAAATCAAACTCACCGGCAGAACTTCTTGAGTCTCCGTTGGCAGGTAGGTGGGAGCACCGTCGCCTGCATAGGGGCGTGATTTCCAGTTCATCTCTTTCCCAACTAAAGCTATTTCTTGTCATTGGATAAAACAATAATAAAACAATTTCTTTCCTTCAAGCAAGTTGTGCAAATGGCCAAAACGAGCAAATAGCTTGTTACAGTGAAGGCTGAAAGCATGTGCATGTGAGGATGTATACGAAATGGCGGCTTAGCAACGGTGTGAGGATGTTAACAACGCTTTGACCTCGTACCCTGCCAAAGCTTCAATTTTTTTGTACTTTGTGCAGTAAATTGTCAGATGTAGCAGCCCCACCCCAGCAATGTTGAATGTACATGTATGTATTTGGTCACCAGTATGACACTGTCATGTGAGATGCTTGGTTACCATGACAACAAAAAAGTAATGTCCTGGTCTAGGAAAAGTTTCATATCATGTCCAATTTTTCTGCGATAAAAAAACTTGGCAGCACTGATAGTAGGAGCTAACATCGGCAAGTACAAACCATTGTCAAATGGCCACCATGCAGTAGGCTGAATTTGCCACAACTTACCCTAGGCTGAAGATTTAGATTATTGCTGTCGTCAGGCCCGTAGGGGCTGAGGAGGGCTCCGCAGACGATTAATTTGTGTCTGCGTGTGTGTCTGTTTGTCTGTCATGCTGCAACCATTACTAGCTAGCACACGCTATCGCATCGGTGCTAGTCGTGTCTTTTTTTCCCGATCAAAATGTATGGTAGGAAGGTGTACATACTTCAACTGAGCCATGCAGTGCAGCTGCAGCTGTTTGTAAGCCATGAACCAAGGTCTACCTTTCTAAATACATTGCCAGAGAAAAACCTTTTCAAAGCTGTGTGAAATAAAGAAAAGAGGAACAAATTCTAGACGCCAGGCAGTCCCGGGCCCACTGGTGATTTGATTGCAGCTGTTGCCATGAGCTCTGAACTTTTGAGATTGTTTTTCTCTGATATCAATAGTGATAGGGAATCCTGGGTCCACCACTGATTCGATTGTAGCTGTTGCCGTGAGCTCTGAACTTTTGATGGAAAGGCCACATGACTCATGCAGTTGAATGCATGCAGGTGGATTTGGTTCCACCAAGCTGCAACATTTCCAGCATGCCAACACTGCACTTCGTGCACATAGGTTTGTTTTCATCACATCTTCAAGATCTACATGATAGACTCCATGATGAGCATGAGCACAAGGAACTCTGTTGCTGTAAACACAATTACAACCTCGTTTGTCCCAATCAAAGCAGCTTAGCTTTGTTGCAACTTGTAGGAACCCAGTCTTAGTCCTGTATGCAATGTAGAGCTTCAATGAGTGCTTCAATGTGGACTTTGCGTGGTATTAGGCATCCACTATATATAAACCATATGGCCTGCTACAGCTCCATGCGCACGCCACTTGTTACCTTTGTCAGGCCCAGTAGGAACTGAGGGTGGGTTCCATGCGTAGTTATTGATGAGTGACTGAGTGTGTGTGTTACATGTATCAAGTACCTACCAGTCTCTTCCGGACAATAGTGTGCCAGTCTGTACAGCGTACATCTCTCAAGTGCTGGATCTGTCGTCTTGATACAGAAGGTTCAGGTCCGTCCAGTATCCACACTTCCCATACTAGTGTTGATCTCCCCTTGGTCCCAAGGTTTTCTCTGGCCCTGGGTTTATGATTCATGGGTAGGGCTTGTGAGGGTTCCATGTGTGTGTGGCATTTGATAAGCTTACATGTATACATATTATATATTCATTGTGTTGGTGATAATTTGTGCAGTGATTGCAATCACCCACAAGTGTTATAGATGTTAAGTTATAACAGGAATAAAGGCAAAATATTTGCAATTGAGGGTAGGGATACTGGGAAGGCAGGTTAGTAAAAGGCTTAAGTGAGGAACTTATGTATGTATATGTATTATGTAGAGTCAACGCTGACATGACTGATGCTTATCTGTGTTGCCATAGATACATCTACTTCAGTAGTACTTGCATTGTCGCATATGCACAGTGCCATGTGATGTTGTTGCCTTTTAATGCCATGGGGCCAAAGACTTTCGGCCGTATGCTTACGCATGTTAACAGACTTTCAAGACCGCAGTGCATCATTGTTGTGACTGTACTGTTTGTTGCAGCTTGGACACTTACGTCGACTGGAGCTGCTGTGTGGCATGAGGGTAGAAAGTCTCCATGCAAACTTGAAGAACCTAGTCTCTGATGAAGTGTTGACATGCCTTGCTGCAGTCATAAAGGTATTTCACTTCAATACTGGTGTTTATCAACAGCACTGTGCAATCATTAATTGCACCTTCACAAATGAGTTTGATAGTATTCCTTTAAAGAGTAAAACTGCCCCAAAAGATATGCTGAAAATAAGCAAAATACTGCAAATTCGGGCTGAAAGTTACAACTTTTCATAGGGGATCATGCTCTGGACCCCCTCCCCTAGACTGAATGCTCATCCAGGGTACTTTCAGAGTTGTAGATATGGCCCTGATTGGCCAAATCCCTCTGGGTCCCAGAAAAGACATAATGAATGTATAGGGCAATACAACTGGAGTATGGGAAGGCAAGCTGCTATGCAATTTGTTTTAATTCTGTCAGTAGGTTGAGAAAAATAAACCAGCTCTTTCCCATTTTGCTGCTTTTGTTGGACAATCAGCAATAACCCAGTTGAAATTTGTTGCAATGACTAAAAATGGTATGTCTATCCATTTATCCTTAGGGGCTGTCTGTAATTATTGAAGTTTTTCAATCAGGCAAAGGCTTAGGATTTTTTCAGGACCTGCCCACCTAACCTAAAAGAAATAAAGGCCTTGATAGTGCGCTTGCTTCAATGTGTACATTCAATCCTGTATGTCAAAATATGTCAAAATTGTACTACCGTGAAAGCGGAAAAATTCGGTCATGAAAAATTTTGGTCATTTGAAGGTTCGGTCCGAATTTCTTTGTGGTCATGGCACCAGCGACAGTAGAGAATTTTCAGTACTAGTAGTAGTTTAGGTCAGAATTCAATTTAGGCTGTTCAGGCTTGTGAGTGAATTGACCAAATATAATTCCAACCAAAATTTTCTGCTTTTACAGTATAATTATTATGAGGTCATTCACGCTCTTGTTGCATAGTAAGATACTAGGAATGTCTATTACTGTACTAAGAATGTTATTGAAAAGTGTAAACAAATACAAAGGTCTATTACAGTATGGGTGTACTGAGAATGCTATGGTTGAAAAGTGCAAACAAATCAAAGGTCTCTTGTGCACATGCGTATGGTCATGCACACCATGTTGCTTTGTGGCTAGGTTAGAATATCCATGTTTGTATGAGCTCCTTTCCTTTTCCCCTTGGTCAATAAAACTTCTCTGGAGTAGGTTGTTCTCGCACATGCTCACAAGTTGTAGTGGTTCTACATTTGTTGTGTTTTTTTGTTGTTGTTTAAGGGGCCCTATATCCCTCAGCCTATCTTTGTAACTACTCTGTTCTTGCATTGTGTCTAGTCATTGAAAGAACTTTCATCAAGCATGTAAAATCTGAACTGCATAATGATATCTCCCCATATGATTGAGTTATGGTAAAAAGCAGTGCTGGGCACGGGTAGTCGGGTACCCGCATTACCCGCAGAAAGTTTGGGTAATTGGGTAAGAAATTGAGCAAGAATACCTGAATGGGTAACGCATGGTGAATGCCTGCAGTCTGCATGCAATGCAGTGGGGTGGTTCTGGAACTTTGAGCTTCAACCATGAGAGCAGTCTGTGCAATCTGCGGACCCTATGCTGCCACATGCACGCCGCAAAACTACCAGCTAGTCTGCGTACTGCCACTACTGGACAGGCCACTCGTGATCAATTGATTGCACTGCCATAGCGCGCATACAATGGAGTGCTCATGCGATGGCAGCAAGCCTGCTTGCCATGCACGAGCGTGTATCTTAAGCACATGCACAAGCCACCTGGCGACAGACCACAAGTTTTTGGATGAACCTGGCCTGCTGCTTCTGCAGTGGGTAATGTTTTCATAATCTGGATTGGATTTTTCCATTGATAAGAGCGCAAGGAATAAACAAAACAGGCTAGCTTTACTGCCCTGTAGGTGAGGCATGGTTGCAGCAGCAGGATCGAATCCCTTTCAAAGCACGCCCTTTAGTCTGTGTACCAATGTGCAGACAACACATTGTCTTACTACTACTGAATTCTGCTGAAGTGACTATGTCTACTACTTAACTCATGATCACTGCATAGCAGCTGCAACTATGTGTTGACAAACTGTGTTGACATGATGTCAGCTGAGGTCAACTAGGTCAGCCAGCCAGGGATATACATATAGACATGGGCATGTATACCATCACAAAATTGCAAGCGGCCATGGTCTACAGTGAAAATGGAAGTGTCGCACAGTGTACATGCTGGGCTCAGCCTACAGTAGTGACTACAGTATACCGTAGATAATATTAACATCATGCCCACTACGCTGTCTGCGGCGGTGGTCAAATGTATTACCTGGTCTGGCAGTGGTGAGCAACCTGAAAGTGAAAGCTTACTTTGTGTAGAGAGTTTTTGGAGGACAAAAATCTCACACAGGTTGGCACTAAAGTAGAGAAATTTGTCCGAGGAAGGCAGAATGTGACAGCATCGATTTCCGCCCAGTCAATGTACGCAGGATAGAAAATTAGTGAAATTCATCAAAATTGGATAGGAAGGCAGGCAATGAAAGTAGCGAAATTTGTCCAGGCTAGGTGAGGATATGAAAGTAGTGAAATCTGTCTACGGGCCAGGTGCAGTGTATAGTTGGCAAGGGAGGATAGGGAAGTAGTGAAAATCGTGTAGGTATACAGCAGGATATAATGGCCTCGACTTCACTTTCATTCAACCATTCCATTTTCACCTTGGTTGTCACCTTGTCAGTCCGAGTGAGCTGTTTGCAAAGCAGAATCACAATGTCTAGTTTTGTGTGGAAGCATTTCTTGAAAACAGATGATGGCTCGACTAGTACATGCACTCATTGTCGTGAGAAGTTGGTGTATAAGTCTGGGAACACGTCCGCTATGAAGCGTCACTCACAGGCAAAGCATTCAATTGTTGATCAAGCCAAGACAGTCAAAAGGCCACATTCTGATGACAGAAGCAATGCAGAGGATAAAGAGGCTGTCAAGCCTGTCCTAAGGCAGCGGTCATCATCAGTAACACCCATTACCTCATTTGTGGGTGCTCAATTGCACAAGAAAATAATCAAGTTGATCCTGGATATGATCATCGATGATATGCTGCCTCTGGCCACTGTAGAGCATTCTGGGTTTCAGAATTTGTTGCGCTAATTGGCACCCAGCTTCACCATCCCTGCCAGGAAATCTCTCACAGCAAGATTGGAGGCTAAGCACGATGAACCCAAGCAAAAGGCAATGAAAATGCTAGAAACGAACGTCTGCAGTGTTGCGCTGACCACTGACCTCTGGAGGTCCATCGCAATAGAGGGCTACATGGGTGTCACAGCACATTTTGTTGACGCATCTTGGCACTTGTGGTCCCTAGTTCTCACCATCGAAGCAATGGAGGAGCGGCATACCGCTGTGAACATCTCTGAACGGCTAAAAGAAATTTGGCAAGTTTGGAGAATCAATGACAAAGTATCGGTGATAGTCCACGACAATGCAGCAAACATGGTCTTGGCCGTTGATACACTTGAGTTGGAGCTCAACTGGATTCATGTTCCGTGTGTTGGATACACTGCAGCTTTCTGTACATGAAGGACTATAGGAAGCAGCCATTGCAAGAATGGTGGCGGTAGCCAGGAAGATCGTGGGACGCTTCAATCACTCTGCGCTTGCCTGTTCAAAGTTGCATAAGGTCAAAGAGTAGCTTGGGTGCAAGAAGCCATTGAAACTTGTCCAGGATGTACCTACATGTTGGAACTCTATGTATATCATGTTGAACAGGCTTGTTACACTCAGCAATGCTGTTATGATGGTTTTAGACGGAGAGAAGGATTCCTCACATCTGCCAGTGAAATTGTCCGGCACGTAATGGGACCTTGCCAAGGATGTAGTCACTGTCTTCAAGCCTCTGGAAGTGGTTACTACTGTATTCAGCATGGAACAAAACCCATCCTTGTGCATCTGTCCTGTGCTGTTTGGCCTCGTCAATCAACACCTGAACATAAAAGATACTGACTGTGCTCCAGTGAGAAGACTGAAAGAGGGAATCACCAGAGATCTCAAGAAGCGTTTTAAGATTGAGCCTGAAGATGATGCTGATGTGGAGTTAGCATGGCTAGCATCTGCTCTGGATCCACAATTCAAGCAGCTGACCTTTCTTCCAGGCCAAGTGGCACAGTCTGTGTTTGTGTTGCTGATGATGAAAGTTGACCATCTTGCTCACCAATCAACCAATCAGCTCCAAGAAGGTAATAGTGATGGAGACCATGATGAACCAGCGGATGACCCCATCAGTGTGATGTCATTCTTGATGGGCTCCAGTGCAGTTTCTCCTTCCTCTAGACCTGATCCATGCAGTGATGAGGTGGCCCGATACAGGGCTAAGCCAGCAGCAGCAGATGATAAAAATTCTCTCAAGTGGTGGAAGAGAAATGAGGAGTGGTTTCCACACCTCTCAGCTATGGCCAAGTCAATGCTATCTATTCCAACAACCAGCACACCCTGTGAGTGCCTTTTTAGTGTCACAGACTTGATTTGCAACAAGAAGCAAGCGAGCTTGTCACATGAACATGTTGACATGTGCTTTCTCAACAAGAACAGGCAATATCTTGAAGACTGCTAGCTGCACCGCTCTTGTCATGTGTAATGTCACTTCCTGCTCAGATTTTGATGTTCATCCTTCTTTAACAGTCATGATAATTATGTCTCCACTGCTTGTCATTCACTGCATTGCCACTTGCTTACACTGTAGAATAATTTGTGGATAAACAACAAATTGCCATTGAGTTGTCTTATTCATGAGTTAGTAGGCTGTTTAACAGCCATGATAATTATGTCTCCACTGCTTGTCACTCACTGTATTGCCACTTGCTTACACTGTAGAATAATTTGTGGATAAACAACAAATTGCCATCGAGTTGTCTTATTCACGAGTTAGTGTGCTGTTGCCAAGGTAGCATTACCCAATAGGGTACCCATGTTACCTGTGAAAAATTACCCAAACCCAATACCCAAGAACAGCACTAGTAAAAAGAAAGTGGACAAAAACTTTTTAACTTCCTACCATGGCTTTGTTTTACACTGTACAAGCCTAGAATTTTGGCTGTTGTGTTCGCAAAGGATGTTGAACAAACTGGTGCTCCAGTTTCATTCAATTCTATTCTAAACTTGCAAAATGAGGTACCAAAAGCAATTGTCATTTATGGCCAATCAAGTGTGTAATAAGTGAGAATAACTTCGGAAGGAGAAATAATTTCGTTATCTGTAGCAGTTTTTTAGCTCTGTACTTCAGGACTTCATACAGAAAATTTGAAGTCTATCCAGTGAAAAACAATTGAACTATGAAGAGTTGAAGGTGGAGAGGTCTCAAGCTTATTTTGAGAACAGCATTTGAAATACCCACTCTTGCAACCCCCGGCTTCAGATCCTTGAGTGCCACCCTCCAACTTGCAGAAAGAAATTCTGTAAAATCATACATATGGTAGAATCTTCAAGACCTTCTAGGGCAGTTTCAGCAAAAATGAGAAAAGTGGCAAGTCATCCTTGGTGAGGGGTCCAGTGCCCCTTAAACCAAAACTGGTCAGTTTAGGTATCTCTTTGGGGTGTGTTGCAGCTGCTGTATACTCTGTCCAAGACCATGTGTGCAGTGTTGAAAAATAGGTGTACTCCACCTTGGCCAGTGTGTACTATGTTCTTTGCTGATTTGCACATTGGCTTAGCCACGATGTTTCCCGTTCCAGCTGATCATGAAGATTGATCTTTCACACACACTCGTCATGCAGTTTGCTTGTACACACATTTTGGATGCATTTTCCAACTCTTTGCCTGACTTTCACTTTTAAGACAGTTATAGTAGATGGCGCACCTGCAGGGTCTGGGCCAGCTAAAGGGTGTAGTGCCAGCCATGTTATGTACATCAGGGATTATACAATAGGATTTTATGCACAAGTGAGCTCCTTCGGTGTGGGATTTATTGAGGCATGCTGTTGTGTTGTTTGATCTTTCAGTTGTCTGCCCTTATATATTTTTTCCTACTTATGATTCAGTTGTTGGTTGAAGAACAGCTGGCACTTTAAAATGCTCTGTTGACATTGTGGCCATCTGTTATGTTTATACAGACTGACAAGGCTGGACAAACTGTTTATGAAAGCCTACAACGTTCTCCAAAAGCTGCAGCGCTTATTAGCCGATTACTAGTGGACTACGTTGGAAATAAGATTACGAAAACAACCAACTGTGATGAGGTGCTTCTGACCAGTCTTCTTACGTGGAACTGCTGGCCAGCTCTTATCAAACAGTATGGTAAGTCTACTGCTTTTTACTGTGTTTATTGGGTCTCTGCTTTGTTCAGCTGTATAATGAGCTGTGCTCTACTGATGTGGTATGAACCATTATACATCTCATGAGATATAATCTCTTGGTCAACTTATCCGAGAATTAATTAGCCTTTGGGATCAGTGTGTGGTAATTTTGTTAGTTTCTATGCAGGCATAATGAAGCAGGGTTTCTAAAATTTGTTTCTTTATTTTAGGGTGTGTCGAAGTTGGCACGGAAGGCAGGGTACCTTTTCAAGGGTTGACACCTGAAGCAGGATCGGTACTCAAACAAGGCATTGGTCGCCTCAGAAATTTGCTTCATGGCATGGCCAGTGGAAACATTCTTATTTGTCATGTTGAATTGGCAAATGAGCATCACCATACATTGTTAAGATTATGTGAGGCCATGGACAGCAGTACACAGAAGAGCAAAAAGAAGATTAATCCACCCAACACGCAAGTTTGTCAAGAAAAGCTGGCAGTGTGGATGGAAATGATTAGGAATCTGAAGTCTCTCAAGCAGCAACTTTCTTCACTGTTCACATTTTGCACCATTCAAGGAGTCAACATCAGTAAGTGTGTAGACAATGCAGATACAAATGCCTGCATGCGCATGTGTGCACGCACAAACACAAACACAGACACATGCACTGGGTTCTTACAGGTCCTAGAAAACCTGGAATATCCTGGAAAAACTGTTGTCCTGGAATGTCCTGGATTATCCTGAAATTTAGCAGCATATAGAAATGTTGTACATCACTTAGCGCCATTATGGGGCAGCCTGTACACATGGGCATTGCTGGCAAAAGCTAAAGTTTTATGTAAACTTAGCCAGCAAAACCATTGATGTGGACAGGTGCCAGGCTGCTTCATGCAACTACATGTTGGAACAATTAATGCACCATACATATAGGACATAAAGGTACATACTTTAAGGAACACATTGCTTGGAAATGCATTGTCACATCTTGTACAGTTTTGACACCTATAGTAATATGCATTCACACTCAGCGTGATAGTATAAGTATCTTTAGCTTTCTGTACTCCTTTGTCTTTCTTATGACTGATGAAGCCAGAGGCATTTCTGGCAAAACATCTCATGACAAAAAGTTTGTGACTGGTGTGCTGGGAAATCCTCTCCATGATCTACATGTACATGCCTCTTTAGCCTACCACGTAGTTCACGGCAAATTGACACCAATGTTAAGGCCTAACACTCACATAGTTCACAGCAAATCGACACCAAGGTTAAGGCCTACCACTCACGTAGTTCACGGCAAATTGACACCAAGGTTAAGGCCTACCACCCACGTAGTTCATGGCAAATCGACACCAAGGTTAAGGCCTACCACTCACATAGTTCATGGCAAATCAACGCCAAGGTTAAGGCCAATGCACATGCGCCAAATTTACCACCAAGTGGACATCAGCATATAGCAACATTTCCATTTGGGAACTCCTGGAATGTCCTTGAGAAATTATTAAGAAACTGTTTTTGGAAAAAAAATAAGCTCATTGACTGAAAGTTCACAGACTTCACATTTTTTGCGGTTGCATGACCAGTGTGCCTGTTTAGCATCTTTGTTTATTGAGAAAGGGCATGCCATGGGAAACGCTTGTACACAGTGAAATGTTTGGTAAGCAACCACCATATACTGCTGAGTTAAAGGTAATTTAACTCTAGCTAACTGCACTCAGTGAGCAGCATTGCACCATGCAGCAGGTGCAAATCTGGCAAAACGTATGGGGAGCCTGAGAACTTGGGTGTAACCAGAAACACAGCATATTCACTGAGTTACACTAGAAGGCCAGACCTTCATGAAGCATGCCACTTTGCTGCTTGCACTCTAACGAGCAACATCAGTTTATAACGAGCATGCCATCTTCACCCACCCCACCTTCCTATTTAATTTCTGCCTGGCATTTGGCAGCTTCCTCTCACTTACCTTATGATCTGTCAATTTCTATGGTCATTAACTAGGATACTTACTCAATTGTAGTGACACCTAGTTGTGGTGGTGGTGGTGGGGGGGGGGGGGGCAGTTGGTGTGACCAGGAAGACCTAACTTTGTTTCTAGG
>JAOWAW010142041.1:0-10712 GCA_028565695.1 Nicola tetela
GGGGGAGGGGGAGGGGGTAAACTATTCCACAGAGGGATGGCGACACAAAGAAATGAAGACAGATGACGGGAACTACGTGACAAAGGGAACTGAAGCGAGTGTAAACTTTGTAAAGACATTGATGTTCTTTTCTGGGCGGTAGAGGGCAGGCGACCCTACAGCTCCGGATCCGGAGGTCCTTGGCCTTGAATCAGTGACCACAGTATGAATAGACAGTGCTCCCGTCTCCGTCACGCAAGAGTAGGAAGATCAGCCAAAAGCAGGGCTCTTGTCCTATCATGTTCCTTAGTTATCGTTCATGCAGCCTTGGATTAGAACTTAATTTCTCTAGTCTGGTTAACTCACGACGACTACCTCCACCTCAGACGGCACTGGAATATTCCAGTTTGGGCCAGATAAAGCTCAAATAAAATCTCTTCAAGGCGACAGATGGGAGTTTGTGGCGTTATGCTAAAGTTTTTAGCAGCAAAAGTCCCCCAGATGTTTTCTTGCACAAGGTTGTCGATGTGCTTCGATCAGCGCAGATCACTTGTCAGCGTAATTCCGAGGTGCACCTTTTCAGTCACATGAAGAAGATGCTCACCACCTAAACAAACAGGAGACGTGCTAGGTTGAGAATCGAGAGCAAGGACAGTCGACTTGGCAGCATTAAACTTGACTCCAGTGGAGGCTGACCAAAGCTGAAGGTGGTCGATGTCTGTTGTAAGTGAACAACACGGCTCACACAAATGCCCAACGCAGTCGGCTCTGTAGGGCAGTGTATCATCTGCAAACAGTGCTGCTGTGGCTTTGGTAATCGTGGGTATATCTTTGAAAGAAATCAGAAACAGGAGGTGACCAAGCACCGACCCTTGAGACACACCGAGGTGATCGGCACGCTGGAGGAGAGAGAGCCTGCAACCCTGGTCTGAATCAGACGACCGGTTAAGTAGCTGTGGAACCAGTTGAGGACGGTGCCCGTTACTCCGATGTTGGATGATATTGCAAGGAGGACAGAGTAGTCCGTCCTGTCGAATGCCTTTGTTGTATCCAGGAATACAGCATGAATATAGTAACGATTGTCCAATGCTATATGCCAATGCTTGAGGACAGTCAGCATGTTGCCAGTTGCCGACTACTGACAACACGATTGTTTACATTGCAAATTAAGTCTGATTTGCAACCGAAAGTGAAAGTTTATAGGAACAGTTTTGATTCCTTTCCACGTGCAACATCATGAAAAGCCTGATGCATGCGTGTTTGATTTAGATATGGCGCCAGGCCAAAGAATGTGCGTGCTGGTGCGGGGTCAGGGTCTACTTGTAGAATGTGAGCAAGTGTGAGTGAAAGGCATAGAAGTCGATGTGTACTTGTGTGTGCGTAATCTACTTGACTGTATAAGCTACTTTCGTGACGGTCGCGATCGATCGTCACGACACTCCTCGCGAGAAGAGAAGAAGACAGTGGAGGAAACGGAAAGACAGCGACTGAGAAAACAGAGGGAGAGCAAAGAAATGGAGAAAAGATAGGCTCGGAGACTGTCATCTATAATGAGATTTTTGAGATGATCCTCGAACTTGGCCGCGGAGGCGCGTTCCGTGCGCGGCTTGTTCACGATCCCCTTTGTTTTTTGGGTGGAATCAGCTGACTTGTTCGTAAAGCAGGATGAAGCAGGACTCGAAGGTTGATTGTGGCTTTGGCTGCACTCAATGAGAAACAACAGACTGAGCGGACGTCTCAATTGGTGTTTGTCTGCTGTCTCGATGATGGCAGATCGAACTTGTCCGTCGGCCCTGGTCTGGAGTTGAATAACTTTACCAAGACGCCAACAGCCTCTTGGAAGGTCGTCTTTGACTAAAACGATGTCGTTGATTGCTGAAAGAGCAGCAGAGAGAAGACGTGGCTGGCGCAGACGGGACCGATGAACTTCTCGAAGGTTGGCCTAATATTCGTTCTTCCACAATACCCACATCTGGTCGAGGAGTCGTTGACCTTTCTTCCAAAGAGCTAGAAGTTTGTCGGCGGAACTGGACTGTGGCTGAAATGTCAGATAACCATCGTCCGGCGCGAGGAGTCTACCAAGGGACAGAGATGGAAGGAGAAAGTGCGCTGGAGTGAGTACTTCTTTAACTTCGTCGTCGACGTAGACGAGTGGGTAGGAGTTGACGACTGCTTTAACTTCTGCTAAAATGGTCGCTAGTTGGGAGGCGGAGAGAAGCCGCTTGCCAATGCATTTCCGGAGTGATCTTTTCACGACGCCGACGAGGCGCCCGTAGAAACCTCCCATCTATGAAGGGTACTCCACAGTGAAAGCCCACTGGATCTTGCTCTTGGAAGCGTAAGTGAAGACATCTGGAGAGGAGACTATGTCCTCCCATGCGTTGTCTAGCATCGTTTTTGTGAGCTGAAACTGAGGAGCGTTGTCAATCGGAGACTACCATCGGCGGCATACCGCATCTGGCGATGAATCTGCGGAAGGACAGCAAGAACTCTGCTGATCAGGTCACGAATAAGCTCGAGGTGTATGATGCAGATGACCATACACGAAACCAAACACATCCATGCCTTGGATGGTTCTGAGTCATCCTTGCAGTAGACTGGACAAAAGTAGTCGATGCCGGTATTGGAAAAAAACTGTCGCCGAGTCCGTTCAAAAAGATGTTGTGCAGATCTGCTGGCTCAGATGTTCACGGAGAAAGGTGATGACCTTTGAGCCCAAGGTGATGGTCATGAGCTCCAAATGGGGAATGGACTCCGCTTTTAGTGGAGCAACTCTGGACTTACTGAAGATTAAGGCTGCTGATGTGTTATCGACAGTTGACACTTGAAGATAAGCAACAGCGGCATACGCAACGAACGAGGCATCGCAAAAAACGTGAAGGGGATAGGAGCAAGGTATGTATGCTGCAACACTGATGGAACGTGGAAATGGCGAGTTGCTAGCGTTGTCAAGGTCTTTGGAGATCTGTGCCCATTGCTGTATAATATCGTCTGGAAGCTACTTACCCCAGGTGACATTTACTCTCCAAATGTATTTGGAACCACGTCTAGTTGCTTTGAAGGCAGCTGGGCAAGCTGACCGTGTCGGTGTTGCGATAGAGAAGGAGAAAGTAGGTGCTGAGTATTTAAAGTGTCCAGGATGTAAGTCTCTTATGGAAAAGCAACTGTGCAATTGCAGAAATCCTGCTTGTACAGTAAAAAATGTTTGTGCTGAAATCCGCAAAGAGGCAGGTGTTGAAGTCTCCACAGAGATACCCCCCACCAGTGTTAGCAGGAAACCGGATGTTTGTAAGGGATCAACATTTTCTTATTCTTTTGATGTTGCAACACACAGCCTGAAAAGGATAACAGGTGGTGGCACTAGTGTAGGTGATACAGCAAGTGTTTCTGACGTTAAGCAGGTTGACATACAACTGCTTGAGCCCTGCATTGTTAACTCTAACTCACACAAGGTGGTGCGAGTATTGTTTGATCAGATTGGTGCTAGTTGTAGTGTTCAACAGTGTGGTGTAGTAAGAGACATTGGTTGCCTGTAGTTTGCGACAGTCTTTCCTATTCTCTGATGCATCATGTGCTTAAAGAAGAAAGGGAGAAGGCCCGCTGCAAGTCGCTTTCTGCTGGGGGTATTCCACCAGACTTAGACAAAATGAAAAAGCCCGAGTTGAAAGAGCAATGCAGGAAGCAAGGTTTAAGTACTGTTGGTATGGTGACTGAACTAAGAAGTTGTATTCTTTCCATTCTTGAGGCTCAAGTTCAAACTGGTGATGTTTCTGTAGATCAGCCTGTAGAGGGTAAGTTTGATTTGGTTGTTTGTATTAGTGGAGGATTGCACTGGGAAATGACACTGACACAGGTGGTGGTTGATGTGTTGTGGCCCTTCGTTTACGAGGCCTTTTCTGAGACTCAGGGTTACACGACACCCAATCAAAAGAAGTGGGCAAGAAGTGTCAAAGATCATCATTGTATGCACGATGAAATGTCTCGCTTTGTTGATGGGTGTGTTGATGAGTTGATTAGACCCTATGCTCTTCAGGCTGAGGATCCAACACCTCTTGGTTTCTTTGACTGATGCAAGTCGCTCAAGGACAGCATCACATTCAGCTGGTTGCTGCATATGGTTGTCATGTATTCTTTCTCATTGATGATTTTTTGTCGAGGAATGAGGCAGAACAACATCCACCTTTTCCTTTCTGCTTGCTGTTTGCTGTCAACTCTGCTACATGCGAGGACCAACGTCAAGTACCAGCTGATTGAAGTTTATGAGGAAGTGGATCAACTGTCCTTTCCCGATAGACTTCGTCAGCTGCTTGATGGCACTCTGTTTTTAAGCGGGTTTGTGTTTCTTTACTGTTTGCCAATCATGTTGTAATGAAAAAACTTGAAATGATTCTGTAGTCATTGATTCTTGCAGTTATCCTTGCTTCATAAAAAATGCATGGGCTGCTTTTTCTTAGCTTGGCATTTAGATTTTTTTATAATTTGCTTCCCAGGTCTGGTCAAAGTGATTCTCACTAGCCTCTTGACGCAATTGTCGAGGAGTTTAACGCTATTATCAAAGCTTGGGTGTTTGGTGAGTGTAAGAGTGACATGTGGCGGCGTATCTGCAGAAACTATTCAAAGCTTGTCAAATTGCGCAAGCAGGTATTTCATTATTAGTTACCGGAATTGATTATCGGTTTCTGCCAGCATTCATCTGAATGCTGAGTTGGTATTAATTTGTCTTGCATTGTATGCTATATTTTGTCTGTCAGTGATATTATCGTTAGTATTATTGTTGTTGTTATGCTTATTTTTATATATTGATGCAGTTCACTTGTGAACTCTGTTATCTCTGCCACAGATCTTTAAAGCATTGTCACTCACCAACCATCACTCTAACCCGTGTGTTCATCCTGAGTACAGTGAAGAGCTTCTGGCATGGTGTGCCAAGTTGCGTTTGTTTCTCTGTCCGAATGGTGTTCTTGCTGAGCAACATGACTTGAAGTCCATGAGCACTAACATGCAAATGCTCCAAACAGCAGCAAATATTACAGCTGAAGGATGACAACGAAGAGACCAGCTTTGTCTACTGTTTGCTGATGGCAACGAGCCCGCCCATCGTCCAGCTGTTCCTCCCCACTTTATCACCGTGGCGGAGAAGGCGTTTTATGATGACGATTTAAGGCACACAATAGTTTTATTGAAGAATGAGTTTCTGTCAATGCTCCATAAGTTACCTGAGCTGACAGTTGCTGCTGAGCTTAGTGATGCAATAAACAGTGCTTGATCTCATACAGAAGTTTTCTCTGTTGTGTGCAAAATGCGTCAGGTTTATGTAACATTGATTGCTGATGTTGGCAATGATTAGTAGAGTATTATATTGCTATGATATGCTATGATGTACTGGTTTGGTGCTTTGCTTTTTGTGTGTATCTACCACCCCATCTCTCTCTCTCTCTCTCTCTCTCTCTCTCTCTCTCTCTCTCTCTCTCTCTATCTATCTATCTATCTCTTTCTCTCTCTGTTATCTGTCAAAGGTGATGTTTGAGAATTTTTTGGCTGCTTGCATTTGAACAGGACTAATGAATTTTTTCCCACACTGATAGGTTTTGTCTTTCTTTCTTTGTAATCTGTCAAAAGTGATGTTTGACATTTTTTTGGTTTGTGTTTGAACAGGACCAATGAATTTATTGACCACAAGTTCTGTCCTGGTAGCCATGATAATAACTGCATGGCGTTTGCAGTTTCTCCGCACTATTGATAATTTTTTTTTCTACATTCTAGATCTGAGAGTGTTCTCTTGGCTATCAAGGTTATGTTGTGGTGACCATATTCATAAAGCTGAGCAAGAACTAGCTGACAATTCTTTGATAGTTCGGATGGCTTTGAAAAAAGCCTGAAAAAAACAAAAAGCAAGTGATTTTATGGAGACCTGTGTAATGTCTCTCGACCCACACAGGCAGCTGGGAAAGCAGGGGCTCGGGAAGTGCATCCCTTTAGCAATTCCCTGGCTGCCTCTTTCCGCTGTGGAGTGGAGCCATAAACGTATCTGACACCATGCTCTTCCTCGATGATGACAGCCATCTTGCTGCTGGTGCTTATGGCCAGTTCAGCTGCCTGTATGCCACAAGAAAAGCCCCTCATTAACATTTACACCACTCTCCTCTATCGTTAGTTCCTTTTTGACTCACCTTTTTCAAGAGGCCCTTTGTCCGTTTCGATCGATTTCGAGAGTGCTCCTTTGGATTGTCAATGCAGGAGCTGTCAAACTTGCATCTTGGGGGCCTCATGCTCGATCCAACTTGGTCTGAATTCGAAGACCTGGGTCCAGTTGTGCTATTGGATTCTGGCAGGGAAAATGAAACCATTGACATGGCTGATGAGAGAGGGCCCTTTCTAGTTTCACTTGCTCACCAAAAGCCTCAACGGCTCCCCACTCTAGTCAAGCAGTGACAAAGAGCAAGCAAGCAGGTCACCCTGGATGACCTTGCGTGTGTCGTGTGGGTTTTCCCGCAGCTTTTCAAGGATCATTTCCATGGACACACTATGGTCCTAATTAGGAGATTTCCCGGACTGATATATATTCATATATTTATTCATATATATATATGAATAAATATATGAATATGCATGTATATTTCATATGTTTATTCATATAATTATACAAGAATATTTATGTAAATATATATACATGTATGGCTATATATATTCATATATATATATGCTAACATATAATATATATATATTTATTTATTTATATTTAAGGGAGAGAGAGAGAGAGAGAGAGAGATTCTGAATCCACTGAACATATCACAGAAACGTTTGACTGAGAACTGCAAGGAAACTCTTGACAAAAATATCAGCTAGTATCTGTCTGCATTGTCTTTCACAAAATCGTGGATGTGCCACTTTGGATGTGTGCAATTGTAGATGTAGAGAACTAGATATGTCCACATGCACCATGGTACATTACACTGGCGATTGGACGCCGGCAGCAAAAACTAAGAACCCCATGTACACATGTAGACGTATGAAGTTGCATGACAATAGTTGACAGTTACAATACAAGCAGCACAAAGTTGTGCACATACAGGTACTACACAGCTACTCTGCCAGAATTGTAAACACCAGCAGTGCACTTAACAATATACCATGTGAGGATGTACACTCTCTATGTAGGCATCTACGTAGACTTTGCAGGGAGTGGAAACTAGGCTTAGATATAAATTGAGAATTTCGTGGGTTGAAAACTGGCAAAAAATTTCTAAAATGCCTGTATGACGTACTTTGTCTTTGAAACTGACAGTAATGTTCTGGAACCGAAGGACTGAAACGCCTTCGATTCCAACAGGTACCTGCTGGAACCAATCCAGCACTATTCATATTTGTAAGGAAGCAGGTTTCTATATTGTACTGAATATTCTTCAACATGGCAAAATCTTTCTCTTTGTTATTACATGTATATGGATATATTTCAAATGTATTCTTCGCTTGGAAAGAAACTTTGGGTTTGTTCTTCTCCTAAAGGCTGGCTTACCAGTGATGGATGCCACTACTGAGGACAGCTGAGCAGCTGCAGATGCTTTGGTACCAGCTGGCCAGTGCTCTTGAGATGAGATGTGGTACACCATCTGAGTCTAGACAGGTAGTAGTGAACATCACTGTCTGTCTAGTTCCTTGCCATCCCTCCACCTTGAGGGTGGTTTTTGGACAAGTGCCAGCTGGTCATCCATCCCTGTTCACCACACTGGTCGATTTCAGCTGGGAGACACACCCCAGGTCGTCAACAACCTTCCTGTGTGTCGAGCATCTATTGCCCTAAACTGAATGCAGGAATGACTCCACGGCTAAGGGGTACATGTACAGTAGAGACAGGCTCATCACGATTGAGTTCGCTCCATAGAGATAGTTGAGCTGACTGACCACTCCACTTGCACACAGCACCAGGAGGGAAAGGTCAGTGAAGGGCACTCTGCTGACACAGACAATAATGTGCCTGCCCCCACCCACCCTGACTGTGGTTTAAATGGATTTGTGTTCAATACCATCATCCAAATCGTGAAGCAGGTCAGTCTTGTGGAAAAAAAATTAGCTTTATCTGTGAAAACTCTTGATGTTATGTGTTCTTTGGTTGTGTGTCACCTTTTCAGACCTCTTCACAGGGAAAGAACATGAACTGTTTGCTGTTTTGATTACTCAAGAGAGTTCAATGGAAAAAAAGTTTGTAGCCTAACATGTACCAGTGCAAACTCTGAGATTCCTAATGACAGGGGGGTGGTGGCAACCAGCCTCATCCACCAACACTTCTAGCAGCTGATATCTGGTGCTGATTGGTTCCTTCTGAAGTCATCTCCTAAGCTCTATTTACTGCCTGTTTCTCAGTTTGGGGACGTTGCCCTCTTTGCCCTGTCTGTTTTTGTCCACTTGCCTCTTTCCTTGCACACCACATGCTGCAGCCCTCTTGGCTGCATTAATACAAATAGTCGAGTCCTGAATTTTTTGTTCGTTTTGTATTAATGAAAAATAAAAGTGGAAGATGTTCCATCAAAATTGTTAATGTTGGCTTGTCTGTGAAAGGTAGAATGTATCATTAATAGTTGGTAACTTTTCAATATTTAGTAGCACTCTTATTTTCACAGATTGTCACAAAAATACTGACAGGTATAGCTGCAAGACTGTGCTGAGCTGATGTAGTCTGGAAAACTTTTGCCATCCAGCAGAAACAAACGTGCACTACTGAGTTTCCATTTAATTAAAGTCTCTTCTATTGCAAGGAGGTATTTCAGTTTGCCACTGGTTAACATTGACAACATAATTATTGTTACATGAAATTTATCTGGCATAAAATAGAGCTTCTTTTCAAAGTTCAAACAGTTCTTCTCAGGCTTGATTTTTTACCTTTTCTCCATCTACGTGTTGGCACAGGTTTTGCTCCTGGTTGAGAAAATTCAAAATTCATAAACATGTTATCAAGACACTTCTTGTTAGAAACAGATAGCAGTATAGAATCAATGAGCTGTGATAAACAAAACTGAAGTGGTGGGTGATCAATTACATCAAGTCCAAAACGATCATCATGTGCTGCATCTAATTGATTGAGCATGTATTTAACACAGATTTTGAAAATATTAATCCTGCAGTGGTGTAATCTTTCCAATTGATCATGCCATCAGAAGGAGAAATGGCTGCATAGATGCACCAGACTAGAGTGCATATACCGACTATGCGTCATGCATAACAAAGAATGAGTGACCGCTATACTGACCTGCTGAAAATCCTTGATATTGTCGGAATATGAATTGACTGAAACAAACATCTGAAACACTGGGGCCAACAGATTGCAAACATTTTTTTCTTCTTTTTTTTTTTAAGAGACTGCCTCTTTTATTCCATTTGCACTCAGTTGGCAAACGGAATTCAGCAGTAAGGCTAATTGTATGACAACATCAAGTTTGTGTCGGATAACTAAAGTAAATATTCATACATGGGATCTTAACATAGGAAAAAATGTAGAGCAGTTTCCAGATTTGTTGCTCAAGATAACAAAAAAATAACACAAACAGATACACTTGTATGCAAAAACCCATACATACACATATGCATGCAAACAAGCACCCACAAAAACCACACTGAAAGAGAGAGAAAGCCTTACATATTTTTTGAGGTGCCCAATGGATGACATGCACCTTCAACTTCTTCCTCGTGAAGTAAACTCGACCTTGTTGAAGCCTAAAAGAACAATTAATATTTGGTGGATTTAGTACAATTGCATTGCCTGACATGTCAAGTAAAGAAAAACAGTGCTTAAGAAAATGTTTTTGGCTATTGCCTGTTTTCCAGTTCAATAAAGAAGACCCCAAGGAAAGTGACCAAGAATGTATTTAAAGTTCAGTGCCTTTGTTACCTCATCCTTGTCCACTTGAACTGATGCTTCCATCTGACTTGTCTCAACAATGTACGATCAATAGCACCATCCTGCAGGGAAATTCAAGATAGTGCCCTGATCCAAATACATCATCATCATCACCTGAAGCCTGAAAGAACAACAAATGTTTGTATGGGTTTAGTATGATTGCATATATAAACATAACAAGTCAAGGGAATGAACAGTGCTTAAGAAAATGTTTTTGGCTATTGCTGGCTGTCCAGTACATTAAAGAAGTCCTGTGGCAAAGGAAGTGAAAGAAAAGCAGTTAAAGTTTCTTTTCTTCATTATCTCTGTCGTCCACTTGAACTGATCCTTCCAAGTGACTAGTATCAACTCTTCCATCTATGCTCATAGCATCATCCTGCAGGCAAATTCACAGTAATGATTTAATGGAAATGCAGCGACTAGCTAGTACTAATGCTAATATGGTCTAGCCCTCTCATCAGTGACAAGTCAAAAAGAATGTGAGTAAATACAACTGATCTTACTAAACACAGATGTCTGCACATGGACAAATGACTAGGCAATTTGTAAAATTGATTTTATTTATCTATGTATTTATAAATGAAGGACTGTTTCAATGAATGAATTCCTTGACATTGCTAGTCACTAAAAGAGTTACCATATTTTCAACAATAAGCCCTGTGGGGCTTGATGTTTACGCCCCCAAAATACCCAGGGCTTATTATAGTAAGGGCCTTAATTTAGTAAGGGGGTTAACTGTTTACGGTCTATACATATGCGCACCAAAAAAAGTTTTTTAGTTACCAGTAAACAATTTAATTTACATCATTTGCTTGTACATATTTATTAAACCCAGCATGAT
>JAOWAW010142052.1:0-10709 GCA_028565695.1 Nicola tetela
TTACGTTGTGTAGTGCATACTGTTACGTTGTGCAGTGCATACTGTTACGTTGTGCAGTGCATACTGTTACGTTGTGCGGTGCATACTGTTACGTTGTGCGGTGCATACTGTTACGTTGTGCGGTGCATACTGTTACGTTGTGTAGTGCATATTGTTACATATACAGTATGTTGTGTGGTGCATACTATTATGTTGTGCGGTGCATGTCACATTTCAGGGTGCACACCATAGTCACGTTACAATATCATAACTGCTGAATAATTAATCAATTACCTGTCTCTTATTGGCTACTTCAACTTTTTACCACAGATACTGATGATCTTCTAATTCAGTAGTCCTCTGCTGATCAAGACCAAGACATATGATATTACATGTCCATAGCTATCAGACAAGTTTCACCCAGCTACAGTAATCCACAACTTGGATCATGGCAACTTACCGTTGAAGACGGGGTGCTTTGGAAGTCCTTCTCCCTGATGGAAAGGTGTCCTTGAAAAGGCAAACAAAAAAAAACAGGATAATCAACACAAACGTACTCACGACCAGTGATGGGAGAACGTTAGGTCAACACAAACGTACTCGTGACCAGTGAGGGGAGAACGTTAGGTCAACACAAATGTACTCATTGTAAAACAGCACTATAATCTGTACCGTGACTTGCTCCATGTAGGCCAGCTTGACACCATGCATGCCACACATGCACATGCATTGCACTTCCAACGTACTCAAACCCATACACACCCATGCACCTCTAGTCTACCCATACTCACACCCATGCACTTGCACATGTAGATCTACTCACACCATGCACTCACCCCCAAGAGTTCACTGTACTTTGCCCTTTCTCCTTATTAGTCTTATTATTATGTAATCTCACTCTTTCTGGTATTTCTTATTTTTAGCACATAATGTTTAGAACTGCCCTTCCTCTATTGGCTGTCTTCTCTTCAATATTCTTTTTTTAGTCATATTGGTCCTACTCTTTTCTAATTGGTTGTGCTTCCCTTAGTTTCACCTTTTATGGTTTCAATTGTGCTCCATCTCTCCTGATTGGCTGTTAGTTTTGTGAGCCCCAAATCCCTAGAAGATAAGCCCCATCCCAGAAGTCTTTTTGTTCAGTTGGTAGTTGTAACTGGAAATGTACACACAAGTTGTACATGTGTAATTGAGAGTTGCCTCCACCTAAAATAATAAAGATTGTCCTTGGCTCGGATCCAACCTTGAGGTGAAAGTGTGTTTGTTGAGGGATAATAATTAATTGTGGGGAACAGAACCTTGCTGTGGTTCTGTGGGTGTAACATCAAACAAAGGGTAGAACATCCTGTTTTACATCATGACCAGTGATGGGAGAACGTTAGGTCAACACAAACGTACTCATGACCAGTGATGGAAGAATGTTAGGTCAAGACAAACATACTCATGACGGGAGAACATAAGCTCAACACAAACGTACTCATCAGTGCTAGGAAAATGTAGAAAGATAGTATTCTGGATGCAAAATAACACGTTTCTCACCAAGGGATCCTTTTTTTCTGACTCGTCTATTGACGCTTCATTGGCAGCCTCCATTCCCACCTCCTGATCTTGTGCTTTGCTCTGTTCACGACCCCACGTATTGAGCACCTCTTTTGCATCATCATCTGGCCGTAGTGCACCTATTTGGCTCACATGACCTCCCTGCAAAAACAGGACACATTGAACCAAAGTTACTGATGGAGTTATCCAAGCCCACAGGGCAAAACATCCAAAAATCTTGTCTTTTCTTTGAATTCTCTCTGTGTAACTACTGAGCTTTCACCTGCGTACTTTCTCTTTACCACAGATACTGATGAACTTCTGGTGAAGTATTCCTCTGCTGATCAAGATCAGCACATATTATGTGCCTATAGCTATCAGACAGATTAGCTACTGTAGACCAGATAGCACAAATAGGTCCTGTCAATCATGAGAGATCAGTGTAAATACCAGACAAGGACCCACACTCTTATCGCAGCCATTAGTTCCTTCCTGTAGTTTTACCCATGCACTTACATTTAGTCAGCCGTGAGCCTACTCATACGTGCATGAACATGTGTTGTGTTGTCTTGGAGCATTTCCTTCACAAGTAGCAATAAATCATTACCATGAAGTGAGTGCAGGTAAGAGATGTGCATACAAAAGCGCTAAGTCCTGCATTAAACAATTACCCATTTGGCTGTTGGTCAGAAATAATGGTCTTTGTCAACAAACAAGAGCAAAGAAACAGATTTACACAAGAACACTGCAGGCACAGAACAAAGTGGAAGACATCAACTCTCATATTTACACAACAGAGGTGGTGGCAGCCCTTTGAAGACGGAGGGGCAAGGTGGTGAAGCCTGAACATTCTAGAGGGGTCTGGGGGCATGCTCCCCCAGGAAATTTTGAAAAATTAAGTCTCCAAAAACGCATTTTGAGGTGTTTTCAAGTCATTTTCTGAGCCCATGTCATGTTGTGCACAACATGGACATCAGACTGTCAGGAGCTTCACAAAGAACCTTCACTTTTTTGTGGGGGCAATGCCCCCATTAAAATATTTTGAAGGACAGTCACCCCCTTGCTCCCCTGTGCTGCCACCACTGCACAACAGATGAAGAGAAGGGCGGTGGTGTGGCAGCGGACAAGGCACACTGAATATGCAGACACTTCACTTACGTGTCTTGGTACAATGAGGTAAGTCTCTATATTGTGCTTTGCCAGGTAAGCATCTCGTTCCGCTCCATTGCCTGCCTCTGTTTCAAAATCATCCTTCAGGAATTCGTATGTTGCCTTGGAGATATGCACACGTCTGCAAAATGACATTCACGCCATGAGTGGTTTGAAGAATAAACTACAGAAGCCCACTAATTAGTAGACTCATGTGAGATCAAGTTACATACACACTGCTGCACACTGCAAGTCAATAATGAATGGAGCAGCACGTGGGCAAGCACTGAACAGCCTACTCAACATATCAGCTTTAAAAACAACACATCAAAGCTCACAGCATTGCCCTCAATACCTGGTACCTACTAATAAAATATACTCCAATGAATAAGCTCACCCAGCTACACCACCAGACTCCATGTGATTGGCTAGTGTGACATCATCACTCCACACGTCAAACTGCCACTTGCGAAGTCCCATGACGCCACAGAGCACTTTACCCGTGTGCACACCAACACGCATGTTTACATCTTTGCCTGTCGCAGCTCGAACAACGCTGTGAAGACGCAACAACAGACAGGCAAAAAAATTGGAAAGAGACAAAGAGGCAGATACAAAGACTTAAGTTGACTAGTCACAAACACCATTTCCCATCAAACAAGTATTGTGGGATGATCTTCATGTGGGCATACATGGACTTAGTAACAACCAGTGGATACGTATACGTGCAAATTCTATGCTTGTGCATCAGACATCAATAAGAAGCCACTCACTTAATGGCATCGACCATGTCCAGACCCATTCTCACACTGCACTGCGCATGATCAGGTCGTGGTAGCGGTATGCCACACACACAATAGTAGCAATCACCGAGGATCTTGATTCTCAAGCAGTGGTTTTTCTGCAAGAGAAATATACAGGAACTCAATCAAGATGTTTCAACAGTGAGTGACAATACCTTAACATAGCCTTTGTTTGCATGTGCCATAAGCCAAATCACCACAGCTTTCATGAACTTCTTTAGTGTCGACCAGATACCAGTCAATGTCAGAAAACTCCTAAATTGGCAATTTTCCCACTGAACATCATCCCAAACGGTTGACATGCTACATAGCTGATCAAATTTTCAGTATCACATGTAAATTGATGTGAGAAATGCATGGCTGGTTTTGAGTGCATCTGATTCCATTACTGTTAGAAAATCTGTACACCACCTACAAATAAATCTTGCTGACACAATGATATTTGTGACTACGTACATTGGCCATGGTGCTTCCTTAAAATCTCTTGTTTAAAGTAATACCAGGCGTAGCCTAGGTAACTGACTTACATCTGCTAGGGCATCAAAGCGAGCAAAGAGATCATTTAGAATCTTCACAAGCTCCTGAGCTGTCACACCAGATGACAGCTTTGTAAAGCCGACAATGTCAGCAAAGACAATGCTGTTGACAGCACATAGAGTAGCATAGTTAGCTCATAATTCCACACACACAAACACATGCAGAGGTACACATACAAACTAACTCAGTAAAAGCTGTGTGGTCTCATAGTAGCAGTTATACACGTACATAGTCTGTCCTTGTTCATCTCAATCGTTGCATCATACCACCTTTGAAAACTGGATTACACTCAAATGGGTTCCTTCATGGTAAAATGGCTCTATGTAGTGTGTTGTCTAAAACAAGACAAACAACTCAGGTGAGGGGTTGTTGTTTGTGTGATGCACATGTTGGCCATCAATGCACTCCCATGGATAACAACAACCTTGATGTGTGGATATGATAGCCTCTTGTCAGAGTACTGCACATAAAAGATGGTATGTACCATCACTGAAGTTGCAGACAATAAAACCACACTGACCAATCCTATTGTCAACCATCTTTTGAGTGCTATCAAACTTAGTCATGGACTGTAATAATTCTGAAAACCTCCAAAAATATGTTTGAGAATCAACTCACAGTAATAACAAGAGAGGGTTTAGGAAATGGCCCTAACTGATGTTCTTCATGGGTATATTCAAGAAAACCAGTTGTGGAATATGTGATGTGCTGAAGATCAAACTTGTAAGCGCGATTATACCACCATAACATTTATGTTTACCAATATAAAATAAATAAACAAAAACAAACTGCTGCAATGGTTCAGGTTGAAACATGTGCCTTCAAATAAGTTCCAAGCATTGGCAGACACCAGAGAGAGAGAGAGAGAGAGAGAGAGAGCCTGAAAAGTGAAAACGTTGCTACAACCTTGTGCAGCCTACCTAACATTATCGTAACGTGAGATGTACATCTTCCGAAACGCATCCACACCGCGCTTATTTCTTTCTCTCAGATTGACAATGTCATCTCGCATTTCCAATGCAATGTATTTTGGCAGCAGTGATGACAACAGCAATCCCTAAAGCAGCACACAGCAAAGACAACCACAAAATAAGATGACAATACTGTTTATTACAAAAATAGATAGTTGCCCCATACGCACACTTTGGAAAAAGTGGAATAGCAAGTAGATGATCTACAAGGCATATTGTATAGGTGCAGGGGCCTACAGAAAATGAAAAAGAGGAAAATGAAAATTGTACGTGTGTGTACCTTAGGCCACCCGCTAATCGTCAGGCCTGCTGTACAATTCGAAAAAAGGAGAAAAGACAAAAGTACAGTAGAAAGGACAGCCTACAGGCAGTGCAAAAAGAAGAAAGGATGGGCTGCCAATGGCTCTTGTAGAGAAAGAAAAAAAAGAAATTAACTGGACGAATGACAAGAAGTGGAGGTGTCAGCTGACTGGTGTCAAACCGAGAGCAGAAGATGGAGTAGGAACAAAGAGTAGTGAGATGAGATAGGTTAGAGCAAAGGTATTTAGGAGAGATAGAATATTTCAGTTGAAGAATAGAGCCAAGAGTGTCAAGATTTGAATTAGATACAAAATCACAGGAACCAATTTTAAGTGAGTCGAAATTAGGAGAGTAAGATGAGGATCGTAAGTCAGATATCAGAGAGGCATATTGGTTAGATTTACGAACATATCCAGTGTCGATGCTAGTTTCAAAAGGAACTGTCAGTTCAAGTAAAATAAGTTACGGTCAGGAAAGATAAGAACAAGGTCAGGACGTTGAGAGGTGCAAAGTTTATCTGGGGATGGTAGAGCCAGATGGAGAAAAAAAGTCAAGAATGTCAGCAAAAATTGGATGGGGGGTGGGGGTGCCAGTCTTACAAGCAGAGCTGAGGGAAAGAACAAGGTGTTCGACATTAGTGCTATGTCACCAGGTGTGTCATCCTTGTTGGAGAAAAGCAGAGGAAAAGTTCAGGATGTGATGTAATGTTTTGTGGTTGATACAGCGGGAACATAAGGCCAAAAAGGGTGTTTGTTCATAAGTTCCAGAGAAGCGAGTAAGGGTAAGCAGTCAATGTAGGAGTGGAGGACAAAAGTCATTATACCATGAGGAAGTGAGCAGAGGAAAGAATTCCAGCCAGAGTCTGTTCTTTTGAGATGCAAAAGCTTGTTGAAAGGGGCTTGAACAAAAAGAGGTTGTACTTTGTTGTGGTAGAAAGTGAGGAGATTGTCACTAAGTTGTTTTTAACAAGGTGTTTAGTGATGATGTAGCGTTTAGAATGAGAAGCTGCAGAACAGGTGGATATTTAAGAATTGGAGACACCAGAGCATGAGCTTGTGATGTAGCGTTCTGTTAAGAGGTATAAGAGGAAGATAAATGGACTTCAAGATCAAGAGCAGAATGAACTGTGGAGTCAGGAGACAGTGCAAGATTAGCATAAGAAAAAGCCTGATGTTCAGAGTAAAGCGAGGAGATGGACTTCACCAGCCCCATAAGAGATAGGATCAATGTCTGACTCTGATGCTTTTATTCATCATAATATTATCAAAGCATTTGTGGTTTGACATAAGGTAAAGAAAAACAGACCATGCACATGATTTGGATCTTTATCCGCACAACCTTTATTAAGAAACCTAGTTTTGTTCAAGGACAATTTCTTCTGCACCTTATGTCTGTTAGTTAAGATGGATCATACCCTTTCTCTGTGTTTGCTTTCCAGAAGCGTTGCTCCGTGGACACACTTCCGTGTTTCGGCTAAAGTTTTTCGGTGAGCCTGTTCGGTGAAGTAGTGCAGGTAAGCTCCAAGCAAGTTGGTGTAGAGCAGGACAAGCACATTTCCTATCAACTGCAAAATGTACACAAACGGAAAAACAGTATTACACAGTCCATTTGAAAGACAACACCTCCCAAGGCAGTATTACCAAGATACTAAACTCAGCCTAAGGCAAACATTGCACAGTGTTTCCTGTTTCCATTTTCCACATTGTTTTCAAAATAATGCCATATATATTCAAACATAATCAGACACCTTATGTCAGTAGACTGTGGATGATTCAAATATTCTAAAACCACAGCAGTGTTTTGCTCTCCACACTGAGACCCTTAGCATTACCATGGCAACCAGGATCTAGAATATCTTTCAAACATGGCTCCCTGGACTTCCAAAACACTGAGCTGAGAGGATATGGACATGAGGTCACATGCCTTTAATTCTATGTTTCTTGTCACCTGTGCATGAAGCTTTTAAGTGGATAGCAAAAAAAAAAAAACAGCCCACACATGTACATGGAATCTACAACTGCATGCACAATGGCCAGCTGGAGCTAGCTAGCCAGAGGTCAACTGTCAATCCATGCTGGACACAGAAATGATCTCATGATCGCACAGCAGCTACTGCACGTTGTGTACACTCGCCTACATTGTAGATCTACTAGGCTGTAGACTGCAGTAACCTATAGATAGGCTCTAGGTCCCTTACAGGGGTATTTATGGAATGATTAACATGAAACAGGCTGAATGTTCTCGTTGTACACAGGTGCTGCAACAGCCCACTGCAGCAGTTCAGTGGACTGCCCACTGTGGGACCAGATCTGGTAATGAAGCAAATTGCAGCTGTGAGTTTGAGGCACGTGCAAGACGTTCAGCAAAATAGTAGGCACCAGGCACTGGTAGACATAGTCACAGTACAGGTCTATAGGTGAATCTGGTTGCCCCAACACCGGCCAGGCTGACTTTGCGAAATTGTGACAGGTGCTAGCCTAGGGCTATGGCTGGCCTATGGACGTAACATGTATATAGGCTGTGCTCGAAAAGTCAGGGTCCACACATTTATTTTCCTATCCATTCACTCCACTGCCGTCCAAGATGGACGTTGACAATCTGTTTTCTTTTTGGGTGCTTGGGAAAGGACCATTTCTCTAAATCTTCTGTGATTCTTAACTTCTATATTTTGGAAGTAGGTCATTTATACCTTCACCCAGGCATACAAAGATCTTGTTGCTGTGTGTGAGCATCAGTTTGATGCCCCGGGAGGAGATGCATCCACAGAAGGCACATGTCATATCATGATCATTAAAAACAGTGTCTGGTGATGCACTGGGTGTTTTATTTACAGTTGAATTTTTTTCCCACATAGCTATGTAGCTTTTTGCAGAAAAAAACACGACGAGAAACATAGAATTAAATGCATGTGGCCTGATAGTTGATTGCATGCGTGCTGGTAACTGGGCGGTGTTGTGTGCTTACACTGTGTTCAGTAAACCATACTGATAGACCTGCCAGTATAACCATAGCAACAGATATACTTTGTGCAGTAATCTACAGTGATAGACCTGCCAGTAATCATAGTAACAGTTACACTTTGTGCAGCAATTATAGTGATAGACCTGCCAATAACCATAGTAACAGACACACCGTACAGTAAACTATAGTGATAGACCTGCCAGTAACCATAGTAACATACACACTGTACAGTATACTGTAATGATAGACCTGCCAGTAACTGTAGTAACAGACCTGCCGTGCTAAGTTGTCTGTGAGAGCTTTTGATGCAGCACCCGTTACAATTAAGTGCAGAATGGTGACTCCAGCTCCAGCGAACAGCGAGAAGCGAAACGATAACGGCAAATTGGCATATGTCACAAACACAACAAACATCACATAGGCAAGCTCTGACGTCGGCACAATATTGCTATCAACGCCATCCCCGCCAATCCATGCAAATGCCAAGCCGACTAACACAAGCCAAGTGAACTTGCTTATGTAGGCAACTGTCTTTGACAAGAGTCTTTTGTATGATAGGACAGTTGTGAGAGCGATGATCACAAACACTAGTGTAGCAATTAAAATGGTGATGAAGCGACTCTTGATGTTCTTTGCATCAATTGACTACACAAACAGAAGAAAAAAGACAACGGAAGGCTTAATAAGGAAAAAAGACAATGGAAGGCTTAATAAGGAAATACAAGTAGAAACAACCTAAATAATTTTTTTCAATGCGTAGGCATATTTGCACGCACATAAAACGGACATAACACAAAACACACAGCTTCCACATTACATATCACATGCCCATGTGGTGTCTACTGTTTGCTGAACTACCACCCTCAGCAGCCGGTGGAATAGTTATTATGCATGAGTTCAGAAGTCCAGGTCAACTCTGAGCGACGCTAAACATCCCACGCCTTCACAGGGCTTTCTATAACTTGATAGCAGAGGGACTGCAGCTGCTGAAGTCGACCGACGCGTAGCGGACTGTAGTGGTTTCAAGGATACACAAACGCCCACACACAAATTTATATACTTCTGAAACTGCGGGATACACGGCTAGCCAGCCAGCTAGAAACGAAAGGAGTAAGCATGGTTAAAACGGGCATCAAGACCTCATCTACTGCTAGCTTTCCGTTCCAACTAATTCAACTCTAACCTAACAAGAAAAGAAGTAACTTGAGAACAGACATTTGTAATATTTAGGCCAACAACGAGTCGGAGAGGGTTGCGTGCTCGAGCACCGGTTCGCCCAGAAATCTGCAAAGGCGTTTTGGATACTAGTAGCTTGGTACAGAGCTCCTGGTCCGACTGCCAGTTTTGAGCAGTGGAATAATATAAACTCGGTGGTACTATGTTGCTAACAGAACATGTTGAGTACCTGCAAACACACGCGTCCGTATAACAACAGAACTTACACGCTCCTCGTTTACAGTTTAACCAAAAAAATCGCGCAATTTTTCCAGTAGCGTGGGAAACTGACAGTAGAGAGGATCTAGTGCTATCGACAACATGGTTGGAAGCCAAGCCGGCAGTTACAAGCAGCGGTTATCAGTGTGGTGCACAGTTTATAGTACCTTTCCATTAGCCAGTATGAGGATGATGGTGACTAAGCCAAGAAGAACCATGATAATTAGGAGGGTGAGAAGCTGAGCGAACCTAACCCGATGAAAATAGCGTTGGTACAGCTCCTCGGTTTGGCTGTTCACGAACTCGAATCTCAGCTCTCGCCAGTTGAATGTGCACTCGTTGGAGCTGAGCATATTGGCCTGCTTTCGCTTGCCTCGGTTGCCAGCTCTTAAACCTCCCTCAAATCCCGGGACCCTCGCTGTCGAAAGCGAGGCCTGGCTGCGCCGCATTGCGCGTGGATCGCACTTCGAAGACAAACTCCCTTCCTTTTGAGTCGACGCCTCACTAGCAGTCGCTCGCTAAGAGCAAGGAAAGTCGCTAGGAACTCGTGGCCTCAGCCAGTAAATCTAGATCACAGGCGGCCATATCACCACACGCCACACGTATTCTTTTCAGCAACCGCTCCCTGGAACTGACAGGATGTGCTGTTGATCGAGCCTGCCTTAATAGCAGCAGAACAACCAAGAACGTGAAGAGCCTAAAGTGCGGACTACATCGGACAGGTTCGTACTGCAACTGCAAGGGAGAACGAGACAGTTTGACCAGCAAAGACAGGGTCATGCTAGGCGTGCACACCGCATACTCGTTGACCAGCCATGCATTGTGACAGCCCAAACCCGGCCTACAAAGGATATGCATCCGATATAGCGCTATATATAGCCGGCTACATGACTTCTTGTTGATAGTACATGGTAACTTTGCAGCTTTACCAGTACCGTGGGTAGACCAGCTGGCCATTAATGGCACGGCTTGCATTTAAATCTAATTATATATTTTCGTCCGTGTGTGTGTGTGTGTGTGTGTGTGTGTGTGTGTGTGT
>JAOWAW010142063.1:0-10705 GCA_028565695.1 Nicola tetela
ATACTGACTGCTCCAAAGAATGCTCTGGAGAAGACGTACTGCAGCCATGGCCACAAGCGCACTGCAGTGAAGCATGCGGGAAGAGATGCATCCATGCAGAATCCACCCTCCATAATCAAGCAAGGATGCATATCTATCTGCGAGGTCTGCCGGGAGAAGTGGCACAAATCCGTTTTCTTCAAATTGACATACTCACTCTCCGAACACGCAGTCGACTGGCGGATTTTCTTTGACAACGGCCGAATTACCTCTTTCAACATCGCACTCATTATCCGTAAAGGAATAAGTGGGCTAAGAAACAGGATAACAGCATAGAAAAAGAAATTTGCTAAATATCTAACCATTTGCATGAGGAGATCATCACAGGAATCATGGCAAATAATGTCATCTAAGGCCTTCATTTCACAACAGCGATACAGTCGGGTGGATCCGCTGAAGCTGACCATAAGAGTTTGTCGTTGTACAATGCTCATTGGGTGAGCGAAACACATGTGCACCTTCCTTCTATCATCTGTCCAAGCTATCGTTTCCTTAGAGTGGGTTTTTTTGGTGCTGAAGAAATCTTTGCAAACCTGCGTGTCGGACTTCTGGCGCTGTTCAATATAAAAATCGTAGAGAACCCTCATCATTTGAAGGGAGCGGTCGTAGTAGTTGAGTTTTTTCCAGCACGTGTTGTTTGCAGTCATTTGTACGTGGGAAGTATAGTATTTACCAAGGTAACGACTGAACGTCGTCAATGAATACAGATAGAGGTTTGAGATTGGCAGAGAGAGAAAGGCCAGGCCGTACTTCCCCTGCACGAGCTCGAAAGAAAGCGGGATGTCAGCCTTATCCTCCGACTGCCAACGTCTGTCCTTTGAATGCAACGGGCAACTCCCGGGTTGGTAAGTGACGTTGTCCTGCGGATCGTAAAGGTCGACAAAGAACTTAACGACCCGACGTTCGTTGCAGACTATTTTCTTTAATGTGTCGCTGTTCTCTTTCTCAGCTTTCACTTCGAAAGGCAACCAACAATTTTGATTCCCTGGATTAATAGACTTTTTCCCAACATTCTCTCTCTCACACCTAAGGTCGAAGGACTTACTCTGTGCTATGATATTAGCGGCAATGGCTGCTTTGCTGAAGACGATGACAGCCAAGGCTAACCACATTGGGGAAGACATGTTACAGTGTCGTCAGTAAGTTCTCCCGCTGGATGGTTCCTAGTTTCTGCAGTGAAGAAGGCAATAGGTCGCGAGTCCAAACTTGAAGTGAAAAATTCGTTCCGAAACTCGACAGAATGCCTTGTGCTCTTGTGTCGCTGATTTGACAGCTGTATTCATTGAAGTGTGCGTTCCTCATGCGCCAAACGTGTTTACTTATTCACGTCCGGACAACTGGTTAGGGCTGATTAATGAAAAACCCGATAGTGGGTGAGTGGTTTAAAGACGGCGCTGTTCTTTGAGTGTATGTTTGACCCGTGTGCCCTGAAGGGGCGTGTCTTCAGTTTGGACACGGTCGATTTAATTTACCTTGACTTGCACGCCGAGGAAAACTCGATCCCTACACGACGTCTTTTCACAAGCTACAGCCCATGTAAACATAAGTTTACTCAAGAGTTAAACGTAATTTGGTATAGTTTAGATCTAGACAACATCACTGCTCACACTTAGTCTGAGTAATACTAATACTTAGCTGCTTAGCATGTACGATGTGCTGCCATAGCTGCGATCATGTGGCCAGGTAATGAGCGAATGATCGAGAGCCTGGTGGCACCTCGGTGGTCCTGGTTAGTCAGTGACAAGACAAAGGTAGATGCACTGATGTTTCCAGCTTACTTGGCGTACCACCGGGTCCGGAACGACTAGCTGTCAGAGATAACTTATTTCCATTATAGTCCTCTTCTCCTTGCATTAAATGGTATCAGTCACCACATGGAGCAGCTTGTCGTGTGTGTCTTCCAGGGACAGAGACCAGAATTTCTAGCGCTAGAGTCAGCGACCTCTCGAACTAATAATTTATTGAGGGTCAGGCGTAACGGCCCCGAGCGTAAAGTAAGCTGCAAACAGCAGTTAGTTTAACCGGTGCTGTCGTATGATATTCTGGCCTGTCTGAACACTGACTGGCTGCAGAAAGTTGCGGCTCTCACTGTTCTGATCATGAATCGCGAGCAGAGCAAAAATTTCATGCTTGCAGCGTACTTGCAGCCTCTGTTAGCAAAAGTGTATGCACATGTAACCAAGTCCAAAATGATATGTAGCTTTAAACGCCGCACGAGTAAAAGTCGTTGGTTTTCGTTCATAGCATGCGTGCGTGCAAAAGAGCTGGGCAAACTATTAAACCATTGGCCTGACTCGGCGGTAAGTCTACATACTGTCGAGCTTCGATTTGACATCAGTTCAGTCGTAGGGCCTGCATAAGGACAGCTGGTTACACAATAAGCAGATCACATGACGCATTGGAAGATCTGATTAAATCCGTTGAGTTTTGTTTCTCCCCCCTCCCCCTCCCCTCACCTTCAGAGAAGGTTAATTTATGGTATGTCGACGTGTTCTCGGGCTAGAATGGCCTAGAAGATCAGCGGAGAGTATTTCATGGTATCTGGCGCCACTTCATTTTTTTTTCATAATTTAGACTTTATTGGTTTTATTGTGTTTGCTTGCTGCAACAAATTTAAAAGGAACCAAAACAGGTTCTCATGCGTCAATCGGTGTACAGAGAAGCGTTCTTCGTTCGTAGAGTCCTCGATCCAGTGGACTCTGCGGTTACCATGCGGCGGTGTTGGCTGGCCTAGCTCGCTGAATTGCTAGTTCCAGAAGTCGCTGATGCTAGAAATTTGGTCTACACCCCCGGGAGAGCAAGCGCTAGCATTCCCGGGCGGTCGCCATAATAAAAAAAAAATAATATAAAATTGGTGAAAGATGACTAGAAATCTTATTTCGCGGACGCGGTAGACAGCACGTCAAAGTAAGCTGCAAACAGCTGTACACAGTGCATCCGGGAGCCAAAAAGTATACCGGTAGGTTCCCACCCTAGCTCGTACTCAGACAGCACTGGTCTGCATACCAGCCCTCGAGCCTCCTCGAGCCGCAACAATCTGTTTGGCATTATCCATTAGGTTTGCAACATCAGCTGCTTGTCATGCAAAAATTGTTTCATTTGGAAACATTTCGAAACAATAACAAACATATCGTTACCACATGCACCACGCGGGCGGTATCGGGAAATACCAGCCCGCCCCGCTCTTCCTAATCAAATGTGGGACTTCACTGGACATATGGGAAAGGGGTATCTGCTTATCTGCAGTACATGCATATACACTGTAAGTAGGAAATAGTCGGGGAGATTTATTTATAATTTAAATTTATGTGGCTGTGAAGCGTGTAGATAACTCTACATGATCAGATGATACTCGTACCTGGCATGGGTCAGGTTCTGCTCCGTCTCCCTCTGACTTCCATCCAGCTGCAGTTGGACCTCTCTTCTTCTCATGCCTTCTTGCCCCTTTCACGGCTGAGGAAATATCCCAACGAAAACCCCGAGGCTTGCAGTGTTCATCCCCATTGAACAATTGAACTTTGCCTGTGACCACACCCACACAATGGTACAAACTTCGAAAAAAAAAGACACCAGGGGCGGTGGATCGTGTTCCAGTGTGAGTTCTTTGAGCCGTATAATCCTGTCTGGACCAATACCGTGAATCTAGTCTAGATATAAGTGGCCGTGCAGAAGTTGAGTCAACTGTGACACAATTAATTTTGAAGATTTGGAACCCGTGTTTTAAACAGCATCGCGTTGTCGCAGGGAACTTATATTAATACTGCAGTTGGATAAAACATGCGAACCGCCTCAACACTGCTAATCGTATTGGTAGACTAGTACTCCACTCTACCCGCCGTAACCCAGCTCGTAACCTTGGCTCAATGCAGCAGATCCAGCCCGCTCTGGATCGAGTTCGGCCCGCTCCAGCTTTGTTGGCAGTTACCAGGTTACAGGCGTGTGGGAACCGCAATCCAAGACCCTCGTACTCGGGCCGGGCGCCGGTCTGCATTGAACCCTCGCGCCTGCGGCGCTCGAGCTGGATTTGCCTGTCCGTCCCTCGCGATCGTACTCGGGTTGGATTGCGTACTTATCCGTCCGTGATCGTTACCTATCGCGTTGCGCATGCCTGTCCACACTGGTCCAAGATAGGCCTGGGCGGGTAATGCTCGGCAAATCGTGCAATAATACTACAAGCAATCATCCTTAAAAAGTGAAATAATGCCCGGGAAAATGCTCTAAATCTCCCGAAATGCTTCATCACTCAAAGACGTCTATGCTTGGCAGTAGTGGCTATGTGGATGTTTCAAGGATAATACAGTCCGTGAATAGTGTATAGATCATGTAACAAAAACCACACCCGCTGACTTGATGGCAGCCGACCACGGTTATACTGCATCATGAGAAAAACGCAACACGAAGTTGCAGGCTCCCGGTTGAGCTGTGTACTGTAATGATGTAATCATTCATCGATCAGTCTACATGTGGCAGATCTAGGTTAGGTCTACTCGAGCTCGGTCTGCAGGAGAATCAGGATGGGACATCTACAACTATTATGCCGTAAGTTGATAGGACGCCTGGCGCTGTGTTGGCGCACTGTTTTTCTTTCAATTTCATCTTCCTGACAACATTCTGCTACGGTAAAGTGAGGATTCCAAGTTTCCAGTTTGGCGATGCTCGATTTTTGTCAATATAATGCTTCTTTAATACTCGTAATTCTCGAATGCTCAAAAGATTGGAAAGTGCCGATTTGAATGCCGGCATTACCCGCCCAGAGCTAGTCCAAGAGCGCTTGCTTGCACGAGTGGATGCAAAAGGTCAGCATCATGATGTGCATCCGACCTGCGGACTCTACGACCATGGGCCTTTCTCGTACTCGTGTCGGTCATCGCGCCCGACAGCCTTACGCTGAGTGATGTTTAAGTTTCCAAACCAATCCGGCTAGAAAAGAAAAATATGGTGAGCGAGGTTTGCGTTGCCATAATCACATTCTGATTACTACGATGTCTTGTCCAATTCGCAATCAGCGTACAGGGACCGACGACATGTAGGCATGGCCCAAAAGGCTGGTATACAAGAACGATTCGTCAGTAAGCATTGCATGCAAGAGGACACCGTCGCGGTGCGTTGAACCAAAGCCAGGCTCGTTGCGGATCTCAATGCGATGTGCTGGCCTGGCCCGTGCACGCAGTTATAGTGTAACCATGGTAACCGCTACTCGAAGTTTAGGGACACCAGAACACGGGTTTAGCCAGAACTGAATTGAGAACATCGAAGCAGCGAACTAAATGGTATCAACGTGTTATGGTAAACCAACGTGTCACCTGAAAGAAACAATGTACTTCCTTATCAGTTGCAATAAGTAATAAACTGCTAGGATCAACTGACACAATTTACACAATCGGTCACACACACTCGCCCTTTGCGTGTGAAATACTTGTGGTAAAAACAAGCCCCTATCGACGTTGTTGCATCATTCCCCTCTTCCGCGTTCGTTGGCCAGGAAATGTTGTAGCGGAATGATCCGTCTTCCTGATTCGTCAAATAGATGCTGTTCAGGCTCCCAGGTGGACTCACCATACCCAGCCCACTTCACAAGATACTGTAACCATCTTCTGCTACCAGTATAACCGCTACTCGAATTTCAGAAACACAAGAACACTGATTAAGCCAGAACTAAACTGAATATATCGAAGCAGTAAACTAAATTGTAGTAGGATCAAGGTGTTACTGTAAACCAATGTCTCAACTGAGAGAAACAATGTAAGTTCCCTATATCAGCTGCAGCCTGCAATAAGTAATAAACTACTATGATCAACCAACACAATTTATACAATTGCCAGTGGTCACACACTGTTACTTATGGCCTGAACGATAGCAAAGAAAGCCCCACTACTACTCTGACCAATTCTAGCTCATGTACAATGTACATGTACATGTATGTAAACACTTGGAGTTATCGATATCGATGATAATCTTCAGCGGCTGAAGATAGAGAGAGAGCTACAACAGTGTGTAACATGGTATAACGATCGTTGAGATAACCCTGGCATCCCCCCGGCCATTTGCGGTATCATCGAAATGAGTTTTGTTCAAATGTGGAACTGCGAGCTTAGACCGCGCCACCCGTAGTGATGTCACAATACGGCAGCAGAGTGCGAGAGCAGTTTTTCAACCCTATCAACTACTACCATTCTGGGTTGTTGATCTAATCTCTACGCCGCGAAGCGATCGGATTTGATTAGCTTCTCCACAACGCCATTGGGCATACAGCGCTCTGGCGATTGGGTGAGCAACAACATACGTGTGGTAAGTATACCAAACGTACGGCTGTCAGCGCTGATCGTAGCACTGATACGCCTTGCCAGGTTGATTGACTTAGCTTGGCGCCGACAAATCGCCACCCAGCTGTCCTGATCCTGAGCGAATGGTGAAACGTGCAACAGAAACTGTTGGAAACGTACGCGCCCGGCCGGCTGCGCCATGCAGAGGTACCGGCTCCTCGTGGCTTTCAAGTGTAAGTGTGAAATATGGATTTTTGCCGCAAGCCACCAGGGCGAAGATAAACCTAGGGAAGGATACTTGCATGTTGCATGGACCGGTAAAATGTTTCTGGTTAGCTCTGCATGTGTTTGTACCGGCTGCCCGAGAAGGAAACGAGCGCGACGTCAATAGCACTCGACTTCGTTTTACACTTCGGGGCTTGCTCCAGTTCGAATGTTCGAGCGCTCTCTCTCCCATAATTATAATAAAATTCGAGCTTGCCTTTGTTATATCAAACGTAATCGTTGATGTAATATAAGGGACAATCACCCCTCCCAGCTAGCCTCCCAGGTTCATTCTGTCCTGTGTAAGTCGTTCGAATCCACCGAGTATATGCGCATTTCTGCTGGGCAAGAACAGATCATCCGTTGATTGTGTTATCGGATGCCTAGCTGCAGAGGGCTGTTTCAAGCTTCGTAATCACTATGATGACACCCTGCGTGTCTTATAAATCACTAAGAGGGCAGAAGAGAGGCTGAAACTGCGCCCCAAACACCTGAAACAACCCAGAGAACATGGCAGTAGTCGACGTTGTTGCCAAAGGCTCTGTGTAGCTATAAGACAGCGCGATGTGCGAATCTAAGGAAACCTTAGAAGATACATAAGAGTACATAGGCGACCTGTCACAGCGTTGGTGACTTAAACGGTGATCGCACAAACAGGACACAGAATACTTGATCTTCGAGCCTTGACGTGGCAAAATTAAGTTGGTATCTTGCGGCATGTTGGTGTGCAGTGGAGCGCGTCTCGCATTTGATGGCAACCTGCGCAATTTGCGTATATGAAAAGTTGCACCGAGAGGATCGATCCGTTCATTAACCGACTTCGCAGTCTCGGAGGACGAAGAAGTCGTAACGGACCTAACAGTCTCTTGAGTATATCAGCATTCGTGCGACCATTACCTCCGCGTTAGAGCAGCCTCTGCCCTTGACCTTGGTCATGGGAGTGGGTCGCCGCAGTACACGGCAGACCTATGTTGGATTCCGATCCCAGCAATACGACCACTTCAATTGCACTCGTAGACCAGGCAGACCGACTCTTCAAAAGAACAAATGAGAGTTTATGAGGCCAACAACCCGCCGAGTGATGGGTATGTGCTAGCACACCGCTTTCATAACATACCCATGGCATACTGGCTTGAAAGCCCAGCAGAGCACGACATCTGAACACGGTGGCCTCATTTCATGGCAGATAGCGGCGCTACGGCACATTGCTGCTGGTGGGTGTGTCGCCGTTGTATTGAGTGAAGGCAGAGAAGGTTTTTGAACCATTAGCCGCCATACCAATCCGTTTGTAATTGTACTGAGCACTGAAGGCTAGTTTTGCACCGCAATCGTAGCGTTCAATTTTTTTCAGTACAAAACTGAAACTCTCTTAAGCTTCCAGCCACAGAAGGAATGTCAGTATTAAAGAACTTTTTTTCCAAATTAATCTTTACCCCTTCATTTGCGATTGGTTCGCTTGATTGTGCTTCCCGTATTTTCACGGGCAGCGTGAATGTCTCAATGATCACCCCACTGTTTGTTGGTCATGGTTCGTCGATCAATTTTATCTACTAGTGCTGAGCATGCTGAGCTGATATGCGGGTGAGTGGATAACTGGAACGTTGATACAGACATCAATCTCTGCCGTTGATTAGACGATAACCAAAAAAATATGTTAAAACGCCCGCAGACAGTCTGTTTCGAGCGGCAATTTAGTCCTTTACCACAAATATCATAAACAGCTAGGGCTCTCATAGAGAAATGCGCTGTTTGTGCTACCACTACTTGGCACAAGGTGTTGGGCTTCCCATTTTCGCCTCACTGATTTTGCAGCGTGCAGTAGCAGAGGCGGAGCGTTCACAGATGCGGTGACGTGCGGTTTTGTCAAGCCTATCCCGGCTACCACAAACGGTAAACGGGCTCAAACCGGCTTCTGCCGACGCTTGGTTGAGTACGTAGCACTCGAGGTGCGACCGCGCCTGCTAATCACCTATAAATGCAGCGCCTACACGCGGGCGACGTGCTAAACTATCCCGTGGCCGAGAAGAGCCGAGGGGGATCACTTTCTGAACGTGTCGGGCCAGGTTACGGCCTGGCTCACCGTTGTGCTGCATTTGGTTCAAGATTTTCTTGAACCAGCAGTCAAGTGACCCAGGTGAGTTTCTAGACTCAGTCTAGCTGCTCTTCGCCGTTTTTTCCTCGCGTGTGTACCTGTAATGTTGAAGAGCTCAGTCGGTTTCCTGCACGGTGTGACGTTGCAGCTCGGTGTCACATTGTCATTCAGTATAGGCGTCAGTTTAGAAGAAAAACAGCTGATTGCGGCAGTTCAAACTAGCGCCTGCGCCGCTTGATCCGCTTCACTGTCTGTTTGCTTTTCTTTGCGTAGCAATGGCGGAAGCAGCACCACCAGCAGCCACCTCGGCTCACAAGGGCCACCCTCGCACTGTCACCTGTCACCCTATGAACTTTTCGCGTCGGTTTCGGTGGAGCGAACGGTATCGCAACTCGGTCGAACATTCCTACAGCTATCGGCAACCGACCAAGCCGTGTGAGTCGTCAAAGAACCGGAAAGGACAGAAAAGAGAACCGTCCAGCAAACTCGACACAAGCACAGTCAGCTCGAAGCGAATCAGCAATGAAGAAAGCGAGAGTGGAGGAGCTGTTAGCGACTCGGGCTCTACGACGTCCTCACTTGACAGCAGAGACATGCACGTCGCAGCGCAGCAGCTAGACAGTTGGAAGCCAAGCTTCATTCGTGTCATGAACGAGTTGTCAGCAGCACCGTACTACTACGGGCGACTGAGCGGCAAAGAAGCAGCGTGTATTCTCAAGACCTGCCCCGACGACACGTTTCTGGTTCGGGATAGTGAAGACGATCGCTCTCTGTTCGCTATCACGTACCGCACCGGCGGAGCTATCGGCTCGACTCGCGTCCAGTACAGAAATGGTCTGTTCTCACTGAACTTCAACGACGACCGTCTTCCGCAATTCACGTCAGTTGTCGACTTGATGAGTCACTGCATGAGAAAGTCAGTGCATCACCCTGTGTGTATGGTTTACATTCGTGGACAGCCACACTACGTCTACTTGCGCCGTCCATTGTGCATGTCATCGCCTGCGTCGCTGCAGCAGATTTGTCATTTGACGATCTGGAAGAGCTACAATCGCAGTCAACTGGAGACCATGTACCTCCCCGCCACCATCCGCCAGTTCCTGCTGTCAAATCCGTTCCGGCTTGCAGTTGATGACTGATATCCGGAACTCACCATCAGCCTCTTTTTGTTATTTTGTGTTCGCTCATTGTGCCCGTTCTATTCGCAGTTGAGCAGCCAGCGACACGCTATGACACTCCCTCTTGTGTAGCGTGGCTGTGAGAAGTTTGCGGATGCATTTGCGAGCGCCAGGGAAAGAGAGATGCCGACTTTACCCTGTACCTAACTGAGAACCTATCGCAAACCGATCAGATTTATGGAAATGCCACCACTGACCTATGGACAATTTTCGTGCAATTAGTTTGTATTCCGTTTAGAGCTCGAAACCACAGCCTTCTCAGATCGACGGTCAGCCGTCAAGCGTCTGTACTCGCTTCGTCACAGATGGATGAACTAATGGAGAGGCTGTACCGCTTGACCGGATATCGTTGCAGCTGTCGTGCCTATGTGACTCTGTGAAGTATGCTTATCTTTATTATTCTTTTTTAGCAGGACTCATCGCTTCCGTCCTAGCCCTGATAACGTTTCAAAATTTAACTGAAAACTTTACCGTTCCAAGTCACGTTAGTTCCTCGTTTGAAGCCTGCGATATGCCTACATTCTTGTTAACCATTGCCCATTTGAGTGAGAAAAAAGAAATACAATGTTGTAATAATCGGGTTCTTTCCACAGAAGGCGGCTGCCCTATCCCTATGACCACCCAGAGTTTTTCCATGTCTTCATCCATGCAAGTCTTTTCTTCCTCACGCTCAAGAAAACTTTTTTTTATCATGTGACGACTATTTGTTTGTATGTCTTCAATATCCATTCATTTTCAGCTCCTCTGGAGTGGATATATCAAGTTGTTGTTGTACATGCATGTCATGGTGTGTGTGTGTTTGTGTGTGTGTGTGTGTGTTTGTGTGTGTGTGTGTGTGTGTGTGTGTGTGTGTGTGTGTGTGTGTGTGT
>JAOWAW010142075.1:0-10705 GCA_028565695.1 Nicola tetela
AAAACTATAAGTAGAAACACTACTCTTTTCTGACTTCTCCCTCCCTCCCTCCCTCCCTCCCTCCCCCTCTCCCTCTCTCTCTCTCTGCCCCCTCCCCATCTCTCTTGCAACAACTGTAGCCAATTGAACCAAAACTCAAGACTCTATTCATGCGATTCACATGTGGAACTGCATAAAATGGTGGGCAACAACAACAACCAAATGGGTCAATACATGCATGTTGTGTCTGGTGGAGTGCCTTGAAAAACAAACATCTGGCCTCCACCACTTTCGATCAATATCTGTACAGCTGCTGTACATAGCCTGACTTGTTTATCAAAGAATTTCATGAAGGGTCTGGTTTCGACTGTTTTGGTATGTGCAGGAAACACAAGATGTTCATGAATAAACTACGTGCTTTCCTACTTTCAGAAAAATTCTCATGCAAGAGTCACAGTACCAGAAGCCTCGCTATTGTGCAGTTTTAATTGTGATGACTAGCTGATATGGCAGTCAACAACGAATTCCATGCCAGAATGTTACATCCCAAACAAGTCACAATTGGCATATCACCATTATCAGTTAAGCAGGGTAATATTTGTAGATCACTTCAAACAGCATGCACGATCCACTACAACTGAGCCCTCTGGCATTTGTCAATGATTTATTCTTAGTAATACTTTTTGGATATTGGAAAAGCAGGCATTATATATAGTGTGTATGCACTCATATGAGCATGCCACTTAGTCCAATGGACAGTTCTTAAACCATTCCAATTTGTAGGCTATGTAATGGTCTAGGATGCCATCATGGGTAGGCCTTTCATTCTGGTTAGGCACAGTAATAAACTATCTTCAGCAGGTCTACTGCAACAGCAGGCTTCAACATTTGTGGGGGATTTTGGGAAGGAAAGACAGACAGAGAGGAGGTAGGCACAGAGAGAGGCCTTGTTATTTTACAAGTGGGAGATAGTGAGGAAAGGATGGAGGGAGAGAGGGGAAGGGAAGGACTGAGGGAGGCAAAGTGAAGGAGGGAGGGAGAGGGGAAGGGAAGGTAGGAGGGAGAGGGGGAAGGGAAAGTGGGGGAGAGAGAGAGAGAGGAGGGAGGGATGGAGAGAGAGCAGGGAAGGGAAGGAGGGAGGGAGAGGGGGAAAGGAAGGAGGAAGAGAGGAGAAGGGAAAGGAAGGACGGAGAGAGGAGAAGGGAAAGGAAGGACGGAGAGAGGAGAAGGGAAGGGAAGGAGGGAGGGAGAGGGAAGGATGGAGAAAGAGCAGGGAAGGGAAGGAGGGAGAGAGAGGGGAAGGGAAGTCCGCAGGGAGAAAGAGGAAGGAAAGGAGGGAGATTGAAAGGGAAGAGCAAGGGGAGGAACGGAGGAGAGAGAGCCAGACAGACAACAGTGGTAGAGAGGCACGGCGAGACCATGCCTATGCCTCCGAGAAACTGAAGGAGAGAGTGAGAGAGAGAGGGGGAGGGAGAGCGTGGCATATATGAAAAAGTCCAAAGACAAACAGAGTGCTTACAGGTTGTACACCTTGTAATGGTCGGCATGCTTTGTTTCGAAGAATCTGTAACAACATACACGGACAAACTTGGCAACAGGCCACAGCTGCACAAAAGTCGTTCTCTCACACTTTTCACGTGCGCAGCCGGCAAGAATTCCGGACAAATTATACGCCCAAAAATGGACAAAATCTTGTAAGCGTAAATTATGCATGAAGGAGCAAACTTCCGCCAAGAGCAGTCACCCATGACAAAACTTACAAGCGTAACGCAAACTGATAATCCTAGGCTACTCGAAAAGAAGAAAACACGCTCTCAAAGTCTATTTGAAGACACAAGGCAAGTCTTTTCGACTCGGCACGGAACAGAAGAACTCAACAACAGTCCACACTGAACAATACCGTTCAATGACATTAACCGCACTGACGTTGCACTGCATTAGCACCAAAGCACGCAGTACAAAACCGGGCACACGCCGCTCGAAAAGAAACAAAGACGCACCTGATCACTTCATCCATATGGTTCCTATACAGGCCTTCAATTTTTTCTGCTGGGAAACCCATGGCGATAATGTTATCTGTGATATCTAACCCAACACTCGTAAAGGATTGAACCAATTGAAGAAGAAGGGAATCGCACGGCCTTACCGTGTGTGTCAGTGACAAGTCTATACTTAGGTTTGATAAACCGAGTTCACAAAGTAGAAACTAAACGTTTAAAGGATACACGTAAGGTCCAAGTCAAACCCATGTTCCTCGTCCAACAAACGTCGCTTCTTCTTGGACACGGCGTGTTTTACCTTCCGTTTAATCATTCCCGCAGTAACGCCGCTTAGTACAGCTTACATCAAAGCCGAGAGGGCATAAAGCCCATTGGGGCGTTGGCAGAGTTACTACCAACACAAGGCCCAGGTTCTCCACCAGCGAACGGATAGTAACAAGGTCAACCTCACGCTCAACCGCCAAGATAAAATCATACAGCGTACAGCATCTCCCTTGTCGTAATCGTGCAAGGGCTCAAGCCACGCATTTCTGCCCACTGCCAGTTAGGTTGTCGGGCAGTTGCCTACGACTTTGACTCTCGACCCTTTGGCTTTGACACTTTTTATATCTGGTCTTCGACGCGCATGCGCGTAATGCTTGCGTCTTACACATAACAACATGAACAAGCACGACGGTGAGCATAAACCGGCGGAGTGCACGATGAGAATGGCACTAATTCAAGATACTTGAGTAATTATGATGCTCAGAACAGCTGCATTGTTCAAGCAGGATTGCTCTTGGCTGTTTATCGAGTCAGTTCCTGTCATAATGCGTGTCTGCTGTTTTCTATGCTCACGAACGTCTTCACCATTATCATTGTGTCACCGTGGAGTTGATTCATGTCGTACGAAGTGCGGAATAGAACTGTGAAGTACCCGGAGGACATTTGTTAGCCACGCAGTCAAGTCAAACGTTCGTGGATGTGTCGGGGCTATTGGCTTATTCAATTTAGTAGACAGAGCTGCTCTTCCGGGAATTCCTTCTCTTGCTGAGGCATCGATTCACTCTTGTTCCTGCGTAATGTATATCTACTAGTATTTGCCAAACGCTGTTGTTCGATAACAAAAATCCTGGCAGTTTCCATTGCCAGTGAGTGCTTTCGGTGAGGCAAAAAAATAGGACTTCGTCAGTGCCGCAGGGCTAATCCGAGGCTATACATATCGACGACAAACTACTTGACAAACTTGGATCTGTCCTCCCTTGACAGTTACTAACTAAAGTACTTTCTCCTCCATGACAAAACATCCGTTTACTAACCAAACCCTCGGCCACACGATAGGCGGTTATTGTACAGTTACAAAAACAGGTTGTGCTGCTGAAAGCAATGATCGATTGACCGCCCTTGGTTGCCGGGCAAATTTAGTCGTGTAAGACCTGGCCAATTTTTTTTTTTTTATTGTCTTTTAAATACCATTTAATTTTTGGTGGCTCTCTACAACATGTGGGCAAAAGTTTAGGTCAGTTAAGTAGCAAGAATAGAATAGAGCACGGTGCAACTACGAAAGGAAAAATAAATATACCACACAGAGAAAACTACTGAATCACGTGAATGCTAATGCGGCTCCTGCGATGTGATGAATGGGCGAAACTAAAAACGAGGCTGAACAGTTCGTTGTGAGAAAAGGCCGAAGTTTTGTTGATTTACAGTATACACGTATAAAAACTGAATAGGCAGAGTGAAGCAGTAACACAACGTGGAGTATCACTTCCTCCAATTAACCCTGTGTCGGAAACAATGCGTTTGGGAAACATTTCTATTTCAATCCTCCTTTTTCACGTGCAGAAAGAAACCCAACCGGGGGAACAACTGTGACTAAAGGGTGACATGCCAAGAGCTTGCAAGCGTCAGCAACACCGCCTCAATGTGGAATATACGGATGCAAGGGACTATCTCCGAAATACCGTGCTAATCCCGGTGCTTGACCATTTGATTGTGGATTGGCAGGCAAGATTTGACAGTCATCTGCAGAAGGTGGCCAAGATGCAGGCTCTCCTTCCAACCTCGATCACCATGGCATCTTCTTTCTCACAGATAGAGGACGCAGGTGCTTTCTACAGTGGTGATTTGCCAAATCCTGATTTGGTGGATGAGCAGTTTCTCGCTGGAAGGGGAAGGGACTAAATGTGCCAATGAAGTCTCGGCCTCGGAGCCTTCAGGAATGTTTGGCACCAGATGTGTACGCTCTGCCAAATATACATATATGGCTACAGTTGTTTGCCACCCTGCCTGTGAGTACCTGCTGCTGTAAGTGATCTGCTTCTGCCCTGCAGTGATTGAACATGTACTTGCACTGCTCTCAAAGTGAGGAGCGTGTTACTGCTGCAGCCTTAATTCACATCAATTTTTCTGCACACAACATCAACCGAGTGTGCCAGCTGTTCATGAAAGCACATCTTCAGAGGATGGAGGCCTCAAACATGCTGTTTGATGCTTGAGTCAGGAGCAGGACTGTGGGGACCGTCCTTAAGTGACTTTTGAGTGACTTAAATGACCTTGGTTGCACGTATTCTGGATACAATACTGTAAACCAAGACATTTTAGTGGCATAGAAACCATAGCAAATTTAGCGGGTTGTCCAAATTCGCTAAATTTTCCCATTGCAAATTCGTTTCATGCAAGTCAGGGCAATACTTAACTGTGTGCTCTGACACTGCAGCCATTCCGGCCACTGATGCTGCTGCCACCACTTCCACTATTAGCACTCCTGTTCCTAACATCTACCAGTAAACGTAAAAACTCATAAAACATAGATCGCTCACCTTTGTTATCCAGTATACCTTTCTTCTCTAGTTCCTGTATGGCCTCCAACTTTGTCTCCTGCTGCTTATCCTCATGCACTAATAATTTTCCCCCTGAAAACTCACTGCCTGCAAAATCAGGAATTTGTTCTGCCTGAATTCTTGTATCACTAAAGTAAACCATTGCTAATATGCCAGCAATCTTAAATTGCAAAAGGTTTTTGTCACTAAAATTTCCCATTTTACAATATGTGTGTTGCTATTGAAAGTGTGTCAAGATCTGTCGTGATTGTCTCATAGTCTTAATAAAGAAAGTTGCTGTGGATAATACTAGTACATAAGAATTAAAAAATGGGGGCTTACCTTAAATTTAAAAAAATTCCTGGGGAGGGCCCCTGGACCCCCACAATTCTTTAGAACTCCCTTCAAAATTCCTGTGTATGCCACTGTAGTATGTTCGCAGCAGAGGCCACTTTGATCGTTCACGAAGAACATCCCAACCCAGTGGGTCTTCAACTCCACATTGTTCACACGCTACTGCTGCTTTCTAGTTGGGCTTCTTCCACAGCGCTGGCAAAACAACTATCAACTTCTTTTCAAGAGAGAAAGTCCATTGAAAGGGTATGTTTAAACAGATCAAAGGAAACTACACTAGCCCAATAGAAAAACCCGACATGTTTTGCACGTTCACAGTCAAAACTCTCAGCGACTAGAGAGGGCTCCTCCCGCGATTATTGTGCTTCCGCCTGTCTGTGTGTGTGTGTGTGTCTGTTGCATTTATGTACAGTGAAAACTACTCACTTGTGATTTTCTAAGAGGTGCAATTCACGTACTAACCTTGCTGGGCCATGGAGCCGCTAGCGCTAATAATCATGATAGCAACAGGTGCAGCTGAAACAGGCATGTTCGATGATCTCTGACCCCCAACAGTGTTCACAAATATTTGTAAAACTTGACTTGCCACCTACAGCCAATTTTGTTTGACTTGAAAATGGTCAGATTCTGAAGAAAAGACTAACCAAGATAATGCAGGATGCCAAAAGATTCTTCAAAAGCAATCAACCATTACTCATGTCTGTTGAAATGGCTTTTCTATACAGTGGATCTGCACATGATGGGAAAACAGACAGAACCACTTGAGGAAACTGGCTAGGCTAGCCAACAATAGAATTAAAGTTCTTCAAGAACCCTTCAAGTCTTAGTGTAGTAAGGCAAAAACGTTTAGAAAGAAATTTATTCAATAACAATCTTCATAATGCAGAATATAGATCAGAGATGGTAATTGGTTAAAACATAATACTGGTAGTGATCAAATTTGCGATGAAAATCTCTCGTAATTTGGCTATGTTGGATGCTTTTCATTTGTTGAAAATATTGAGTACTCCTAATTTCCTAAATGTCATCAGAGTGTCCATGCAGGGCACAACATTTAAGGAAACGATGTAGACATGTATCTAGGCACTTAGCTGTATATATGGACAGCCAAAAGCATGATGTCAAAAAGTGGTGATGAGCGCAAAAAAAATTGTCCTGCATGGTCCTTTGAAACATGCTCACTCATCAATCCACTGATGAAACAGCAAGTCACAGAGCAAATACAACTTTTCAGGCAGCTTCATCAGAAAAGAAACTCATGATAAACAGTGAATAACATGCAACTGCAACACCTCGCTGGCCATCACGTCTGTTCAGGCCGCTGCCGTCGGAAATGCAACATCAGCCAGCTCCATGAAAGGCCAGCTAAGATAAGCATGCCAAGCACAAAACGGCAGTCAGCAATCGAGTAGTCGTCAAGTGCATAGAACTGCAGTGCTTGCTGGCCGGTGTGTATGCATGTGGTGTTCAAATGTTGATCCAGGTCGCTGCACGAAAAGTTTAGTCCAGGGTACTCGACTAGCGCTGTTCCTTGCACTCCCCAGCGCAAGTAGGAGAGATTGCTGATCCAGCGAACTGCAACATTAAGACTTGTCAGGTTGATTATGAATCCAGCTGATAGGACAACCATGGAATAAATGAGGTTCGCAATGAATTGTGCTGCCTGGAGGAGAATGAAAGAAAAGGAAGCAGGGGAGGAGACAGGCAAAGACAGAGAGGGAGAGAGAGAGAGAGACAGACAGACAGAAAGATGAAGAAAGTAAGAAAGATATTATCACAATGAAGGTACATATCATTACTACCACTAAAAGCTCCAGCTTAGAAAACCATCCGAACAGAACATTATCCATTCTTTTTGCAATCCACAGTACCCTAGAAATATGCTTAGGGATCATCAGTAAAATTTGCATCTTTTAAATCAGTACTCGCAACGAAAGAGGGCAGGTGGTTACAGTCGAAATCCAAATTGAAATACAGTGAGACCCCACTGAACCACACACAATTGTCACACACAAAATTATCCAGATAGGTGGGGGTACCAGATAAGTGAACAGCATGCATCAGGCATAGTAATGTCTATGTTGTACATTTGTTCGCTTTCAATTGTTTGTGGATACCAAGGGATACGGATGAATGGGGACCAGTTAAGCGGGGTCTCACTGCAATACAAGACTGCAGACTGTATGTTATTTTTCTATTGTATTTGAAATTGGGTGGTGGTGGGCAGGTAGAAAAACAAATTGTCCTGCGTACAGATTTTATGGACAACGCCTTACCACTTTACAGTTCGTTGGAACAAACATGACACAAGGCTGAGAAGGTCAATTTTAAAGATGCATAACACCCAACATACCCACCTATTCCAATTTATGAATTTTCCAAACCTGTGTATTACCCTGATGTGTTGCCTTAACTTTGCTACTTTGCATTCTAGTATGGATACAAACCAAACCAATCCTACACAGATACAAGATTTTGCTTCAATTTCTTCCCTCAGAAAATCATGCAATCAAAAAGACAGCCCGGCTACCTCTAAGTAACACTACCAGAAACCACTACGTTAATGCCCGCAAAAGCCTTGAAGGTGCAGCCTGTAGTATTCCCTGAGCATTGAAAAGCACTGAGAGAAAACTTATTGATTGTCAGCAGTTGTTGTGGCTATCAAGTAAAGAACAGCTTGACCTTGTAAGGCTGACTAAACACTGATCTCAAGTGTGCTAGCAGAAAACCACAGCAATACCCAGAGCAAGAACAATTCCCTGCTCCTGTCCAGCTTGCCACTTACGCTGGCTTTATCCTGCTGTGAAGTCTCAATTGCCATGTCCACACTAACACTGGTCCGTTGTACAAGCAAAACAATAGGGCCCCATTATGACAGAGTAAACAGCACTACAGATACACGCCATCATTGCATGCGAGGCAACACAGAACCAGATGAACACAATCACAGCCTGCTAACTGTGACCCAGCAGTCCCAGCCTCATTTTGCCATACCTGGATTTCCTTGGGCTTATTACTCTGCATGTCCTACACTCACCTAGGTGTGCCAAAAAAGCAACTCAAACAACAAACACAGAACTGACAAGTTCGCAGCTTCTAATACAGCTTCACCACCCACAATACTCTTCTTCCAACTGAACGAAAATATAAAATGTGAAACAACAGACTTTCCCCCATCAGGTTTAGTGCCAATAACCATATTAGTGATGCATGTGCCCTAAACGTACAAATGTACAGCCCTTCTTCAGGCATAGAGGCTCCTCTTTGGCCCAGAAACACTACTAGTACTAGTAATTTTGACATGCTTGACTGCTTCACAGGCCTACCTGGAAATGATGGACGGATGATGCAACAGCCAGTGCAACCGACCGTGAGGCATACAGCACAAGCAAGCTAAATGATGAGTTTTGAAGGAACGACTCCCAGTCTCGCTTCAGGCCCGTCATCCAGTAGAATGTTGACGCGTACACCACCCAGCCCAGAAGTTGAAAAGGAATCTCACTGAAGAGCTTGGAGAGAAAGAAGGGTGTTGTCGTGTACATGCCGTCCTGGATCTCATAGTAGAACACCCGCCGTTCACTGTGCAGCTTTGCCACAGTATCTAGCACAATGATAAATGGGTAGAGTGCGACTACAATGTAGAGAAGGCTGAGGCGATCGCGCACGCTCCGCTGGTCTTTGCCTAGGTTGTAGTAGATGATGCCAACTGTTGCGGACATCCACAAAGCGGTGATCAGCTGCTGGAGCTGCCAGCTCACATTACGAAGTTCTGTGCGGATCGCTCGCTGGATAAGCACAGCAAACTGCCCAAGTGGCCCAACCGATGGACCGCTTGGCACGCTTCGTAAAGATGGGTGGCTAATCTGCACTTGTACATCAGGCCCAGTGAATTCTTTCTTCAGTGAATCATTCTGCACTGTCAGTGAATCACTCTCTTCCGTGCTCAGTTCAACAGCACTATCTTTTTCATCAACCCACATACACCCTTCATGTGCTATGGACAGCTCTGAAAAGCGTTGTACGAGTCTGTTAACACGAGATCGTGACGTTGCCTCCTGTTGCTCTGAGTGCATGTCAACAGTGGCCACATCCAAGATGTAATCGGCTGGATTGCTAAGCTGTGGACAATGAAAGCCAGCTTGTGCAAAGTAGCGCAGCATTGTTGAGCCTGATGCACCACAATACACGGTACGCCCGCCAGCCGAAAGCAACAGCAACTTGTCAAACTGCCTGAATATGGCAGCACGGGGTTGATGAACACTCAGCAATATAAGCCGGCCTCTGTTGGCCAGTTCACGTAGCAAACTTATCAGCTGAACTGCAGTGAAGGCATCAAGACCAGACGTGGGCTCGTCCAGAAGCAAAAGCTGAGGATCCAGTAGCATCTGTACACCTATGCTAACTCTCCGCCGCTCCCCACCGGATACTCCTCTCTGGTCTACACTACCGACTCTATGTTCAGCCACATGCCACAGGCCCAACTCATGAATAACCGCCTCCACCTGCGCTGCCTTCTCCTCCGTGGTCATGGCCCCTGGTAATTTCAGCTCCGCCACAAAGCGCAGTGTTTCTCGAACGCTCAGCTGCGCCACCAACCTGTCGTCCTGGCGGACATAAGCCGCCATGCTTTTCACGGACGCTTCCGTTCGCTCCTCCCCATTGAACAGCACTGCTCCAGTTGTCCGACACGCCGATCCCGACTCTTGACGGCAAGCTATCAAATCAAGCAAGGACGTCTTGCCCGATCCCGAACTCCCCATGACCGCCATGAGTTCTCCAGCGTTAAGGTTCAAATTGATTTTGTCCAGGATAGTCCGCCATTGCCCTGATGAAGCAACTGGTTGGTGACAAGAATCTTGCCCACGGTCCGTCCCAGATAACCTAGCCAGTAGATTGGGCGATGGTATTTCCACTTCATGGCGAAGGTTTCTGACTTCCAAATGACGCAGTTTCTCACTGCTAGAGGACATCGTTATTCCAGTTTCTCCGTAGCACTACAAGCGCCGTCTGTCTCGAAAACGCGGCCAATCGAGACCTGAGCAGGAAAATTGTCCTCTCTTCCAGACTACACTGAAGAAGCTCAAATCTTCTATGGCTGGGATCAGAGAGTTACTGACATGTGAATCGCCTTCGCCAGCAATGCCATGACCAGTAGCGAAAAAAGTGTGTTTGACTACATCAACAATGGTTGAATTGAAGGCCAGATGAGATGAATGGTGATGTGAAGTGCATGGAGTAAAAAATCGTCGTGTAAAAACTGGTAGACTCTGCATGTTCTGATGTCGCAGCCCGACCGTCCCCAGATCAGATAAGAGGCTCAGAGGCATGGCAGAGGCCAGTCTGCCTGCCGTATTTTCACTCATTTGGCATTACATGTCTATGCACGATCATCGGCTGCAGCTGACCGCTGCATCGCTGGCATGGCTTGTATCACCGCTAATCTGCCAGAGTCAAGCCAGAGTCCATTCATTGTGGGGTGCACTGGGGAATACACGTACAACGATCAGCCGCGCGCGCCTGTACGTGGATCCTAACCTGCGATTTTCCAACTGTACGCGGACCCAGTCCTGT
>JAOWAW010142108.1:0-10703 GCA_028565695.1 Nicola tetela
ACCTGAAGACGTGCGAGAAACCATAGCGGCCTGCTATCGAAAGAACGTTTCCCTGGCGCAAGTTCCCTCGGAGCTTTGAAGGACGATCCTTCTCCTTCCCTAGCGCCATTTTATTTCCTACGCATGCGCGGCAGAAACGGAGCTATGCTGTGCGGATGGAAAACCTGTCTGCACACACAGTATAGGCCAAACACCGGAACTTGGCGTGCAAAGCTGGCCTGAAAGTGTTTTTGGCCGCTGTTTAACGCAAACTAGTTGTTTTCTTTTTTGAAAAGGTACATTGACTACATATAGTAGTACATGTGCATACCAGTACGTACACGTACTTGCATACATCTAACATATATTTTCGTCTGTGTCTGTCTGTCTGTCTGTCTGTCTGTAACGCATGCGTTCAAAAACCATTGAACCGATTCGTACCAGACTTAGTCGAGATCTTTCTCAACATCTCGGACGTGTCATGATCGTATTTTTGACTTTCCTACCTCCCTCGAAAACCCCGAAATCGGCCTTCTAAACGCCGACGAGCGCATCTTCCCATAGCCAACGCCGAATCCAGTGCTCCATCATTTGTTTGGTCTCATAGACCGGATACAGCAACGTTCTCACCTCTACATGAAGACATTGCGTGACAGCTGCCAATGGGCGCGAACTGGCTGCAACAATGTCGCAGGGCTGCATGCTGCCGCAGCTGGGCGCGAAAACTGCAACAGTGCCGCAGTGCTGCATGCTGCCGCAGCTGTGATCTCGCGCCGCGGATAAACAAATGTGCCGTTTGCCAATTTAGTGGCATGGGCGCGAATGCTTTCGCACGATGCAACCGGTCCTGAGCTAGCCTTGAAGCAGATCGTGAAAGCACTGCGCTTGCACGAAGTTTTGAAGGTGAAGAACAAAGGCGAGCTCGCCTGGAACGTTGTACTAAAAGAGCAATTGCACGACCAACGGAAGGTCGATGGAAGAATAGGTTAATGCACGAGTACGAGGGCAATAGCATGTACTGGCAAATACCAGTCCGAGCGCCGCAGGCGCGATGGCTGGTCGTATACAGACCGGTATTAATGCAGCGCTTCACTACGACTGTTCACTTTCCTATAACAGTCGTCCTGACCTCATAATCGGGTAACTATGCTATCATGTGCACGATTCACCTGAAATGATTCGTGCGAAGTACGGGTAGCTATGCTAGTATATATGTGTGTGTGTGTGTGTGTGTGTGTGTGTGTGTGTGTGTGTGTGTGTGTGTGCGTGCGTGTGTGTGTGCGTGCAAGCTCCAGCTGGACAGTATAGTTCACAAATAATGTCTTTTTCTTTAACAGCCAGCATAATCTAGACCACACTTTTGGTGAATACGAGAGTCTGGTTCCAGACGTTTGTAGTACTCCACCAGCATCGATCTGCATCCCTTGCTCATGCCAGCCTGCGGCCTGGGACTGCATTGGCCAATTCTGTCATCGTACGCGGGTATGAGCCTATATTTGATAACCAATGCAATAAATGAGAAAACCTTGCCAAGAAATTTTCAATTGCTGTTTTACGCAATATCAAATGTGTATACGTAAATGGAGAAACGCGAGTATCGTAAACAGCCAGTAGAACACTGCACTTCCCCGAACTCTTCGATTGTCACACAAAAAGAAGACACCATGATTATCTGTGCAAATTCTACATGTAACGTCCAAAGTTGTGGTGGGAAAATGCAAGGGTTTAGTGTCATGGATCATCTGTTACATTGCAGCCGCAAAATGGTGCTGACTTGACATGTACAAGAATAAGGTGCATGGAAAAACAGGAATGAAAAATCACTTGATCTAACAGCTACAGGCACCTAGATATCACAAAATGACAGCCTGTAGTATTGACAGACAGACAGCAGAATGATCATCCAATGAAGGAGAGGTCAGATCACCATTTCTAATTTTGACACAGGGATAGGAAAGGTAGAAGTTGCCGCAGATCTTTTTACAGGCCACCTCCTGGCAACTTCCTCACAAGGCTTAGTCTGCAAAGAGAAAACAGTAGCATGTTTTGAGTTTTTGCTGCACTAATGAATATAGTTGTAAGCAGGATTTGAAGAAGTCATGCCAAGAACGGCTGGTAGAAATTTCTTCAAAGATTTATGCTAACTGAGGCAACATAGCATCATACCACATCCAATTGTTTGCACAACATACTCTGGATTCTGCACCTAAAGGAAAGTTTTAAGGTAGTACTTGTGATCTTCAGTTTCATACCTTTTAGCTAGAGTCTAAGTCTCCTTTGCACTGAAACAATCTCAGAGAGACTACGGAAATTTATGTCCAGGCTTTCTGTAATATAGGGCATCTCAGTTGTGTACCAAAATTTTATTGTGACCATTGAAGCAATTTTAATGCCACATTCTTTTTTATTGCCATGGTTAGACTATCTTTTACACTCTCTTTAGATATGTGCTTGCTTTGAGGAAACAAATTTTGGAATATATGAACATTAGAAGGCTAAATATGATACAAATTTGGTTGCTGGGGTAAGAACTTGGCAACCTTAGCAACGAGTTAACGTTGCATTGAGTGGATGTATACTGTGTAGTCTTGTTTACAATGCCAGACTGGCACAGATCTTGCATATATGTGTACACACAGGGAATAAAAAGTTCATATTTCAGTGAAATGGGAACTGTTTTACATACCAAATGTAAATCCACAACGTGACTAGGTGTTTTCAGTTGGCTGAATGGCATTTGCCAGATTGAAACTCTGAACAATTACCTACCTGCACCACAGTATCCTAGGTAGCACGCTGGCGTTGCAGGCAAGAAGTAGACATAAAAATTTCCCTCGCAAAATCTTGATTTGATGTTAGTTTTCCAATAGCAGCAATTTCCATTCCAATTGGCACAAGCTTGGCGGGTCACTTGTCCATCTGCCATTGTCGGTTGTTTTCCTCTCATGTACATTGGTGAGTTTGTTCCGCAATGATGAGTGGGCACACACTGAGTGGCAATTTTCGTTCCAGCTGCACCAGTGAATCGATACCATCCCGTTTTCCAGCCACTGCCAACAGGGAGTCCAAGAAGTCCTTGTTTTTGATTGTTATCGCAGCGTGGTTGGGATCCCACTCCTGATTTGTTATTTCTTGAGGCATCAGAAAGTATGGAATACTTGATGCACTCTGAGGAATGGCAAAAAAGAGAATTTGGCAGTTTAGCTGGAAAAGTAATGGAAAGCAAACAGGACTTGGCTGAACACAAACACGTGCCAGTGTGTCCGGTGGTCATAGGAGCTCAGACAGCAATTATTAATTTTACTCTTCTGCTGCAGAGAAAAAAAAATGATGAGATAACAGTCTAAATGCTTGAAACATAGAGCCATTTCTTGTTTCAGTTTACCTTGGACATGCCTGTCTAATTACTGTATGCTGATGTCCACCTGGGTAAAAAGCTATCCATTTTCTTGTTGCTTTTCATTGAGGATGGTGACAGTGTCATTGGGTGAAAGGGGTTTATCTGATCACTGTTCTTGGCCCAAAGGTAGTGGTGAAAATTTATTATCTATATAATATAAATTATATATGTAATATAAGTTGCTATGTTGAGATCATGGAATATCCTGACGTTGCCTGATTTACCCTAGTCATACCTAGTCACTTAGTGATAAGCTGTGTGTCCCAGCCCTACAACCTATTAATTCAACCAACCACTTTGCAGATGCAGCAGAAAACTGATTGTTGGGCATTGGTAAATTTGCTAAATACACACCTGTTGCAACACACTTCTTTAGAGTTGCTGAATACTCTTCTCCTTGGGAGCACTCACCAGCCTTACCTGCAGGGGATTGGAACATAAACAGTTAAACCTTCCTCAGTTAAACATTAATTCAATGGCCTATAGCAGTAATAATGAGGTCTTTAGCAAAGGCAGAGCAAAGGAACAGCACACACAACCTCAAGGAAATCAGTGGTTTCAATAGTGGTTAAAGCAATTAACTTTAAAGGTTAATGCAATCAACTGTTTCGCACTTTACAATGTGACAAGCATTTGCTGTGAATGCAACAAGGGAGCTCAATGCTGTGCATCTGTGGCATTAGCACTGAACGAAGTCTGAGCAGAAAATCAGCCTTATCTGATGCAGCCATTGAATTGCAGATCCTGCAGCAAACAAGTCACTTATTGTAGCCCATTGCATTGCAGTGCATGTTACTGGTGGTGGAAGTACACTTGGTGGTGAATATGATGCATCTGCAGCAATCTTAGCCTTTGCACTACATGGAATTCCTGGCTGTATTGTCTTATGGATAAAACATATTTGCAGATTTTCATATTGGCTTAAGGAAGATTATACTGATCTCCTTCTTCTTCAATAAACTGCATGGTGGACTAACCTGCTATCAGCTGCTTTCCCTATCTGCCCAAATATTGAAGCTGTGGTGGCATTGCTTTCAAATAGCAGGGCTACCAGGACTACTATTGTACCAAGTCTGCATTCTTGTTGATGACTCTGATCAAAACTTCTTTTGGTCTCTAACAATTTTACCTTTGGCAAGCACGTAGACAGCTTCAGAGAAAGTGCTCGGAATATTTATTAAAGCATTTGTGTGTTTTGATGCTGAAGTACTTACTTTATATGATCCTTACAGTGTGATATATACATTAAAGTGCATTCTTTCCTAAGCAGGATTTATAGACCCTTAAATCCCGCTTTAAGAATGATTTTTTCCCCTATACAAACATACCAGAGCAATAAAATCCTGCTTTTTGAAGAGAAACATTTCAAACTGGCTAAAGGTGACTGAAGAGCATTCAACAGAAAGTAGCATAAAACATGAAAAAAAGAGATACATTGAGAAAATGGAAAACAATAAAGCAGATTTCGTCTTCTTCTTCTTCAACTGCAGTACTTTGAAGAGCACCATGGAGTGTTTAGTTGAGCTGGCACTAATAGCTCAACTTGACAGGATCAAATGGATCCAAAACATCTTTAAAGTAAACCATCAGTCTTTCGACATCCTCCTTACTTATAGGGGGCTTGTGGTTGACGGATGGCTCATCTCCATTGGCCTTTTTTAACTTCAGGTGTTCATTGAGAACATCATTTGAGAGTCGAAATTCTGGTTCTCAAAACACATTCACTTGCAGTCGGTTCAACACCACTACAAGGTGACGACAAATAGCTACCCTCGCAGCAAAGTATGAAGCCCGTTTGTGGTACTTGCTGGTTTTACTTCTCATTCCCAAGTAGAAGTGGCAAAGAACATCATCAAGTTCAGATGCAGAACACGTGGCCAAGTTGATTGAAACACTGCTTTCAGAACAAAAGGACCTGAATACCTTAAGCCAAAATGCCGTTACCATCTTCTTCAATTTGGGTACTTTTGCATTGTGAGCAGAAACAATATGAGCCTCACTAACGGGCGAAACCCTTCCTTTATCGGCGGGAGGGACCTCAAGCTCATCTATTGTGCCGCACAGAGAAAGAACACAAGAGAAAGTGAACAGGACAGAGAGTGCATGCTTGCATTATAGCACCTAAAGTCCTGGATGTTCCAAAGAACTGCACTGGAAATCTCAAACAGCTGTGATATCAACCAGCTGCCATGCATGGCCTGCATAGAAGCTAGCAAAAGTCCCCATGTAGGCTATGGGAAGGATGTGAGGCAATCTGACATAGCTACGAAAGGAACTCAACTTGCAAAACAGAGCCCAGCCTTCAGACAAAACGAAAATTCTTCTCAAAGTAGTCAAAGCCTTGAAGGATCATATACATATATTAAATCTCAGATCTACGTGATTTATTGGCGTAAATCACTCAGTTAAAAGCCTTGGCTACGCCTTGGCTTTTGAACTGCTCATGATTTATAGGCCGATAAATCTTCGGGCTCAGGATTTAATATAATGTTATAATTCCATTGTAAACACCCCATTTTAAACAAGCCTTATGATACAAGCCTTCAAGACTATCAGCAATCAATGCCCTCCATAAATTAACAACTGTACTTTGGTATTTTTATGCTACTGACCTGCTCCACAATATCCTAGGTTACACGCTGGTGTCGCTGGCAGGTAGTAGACATAAAAGTTCCCCACACAAAGTCGCACTTTGATGTTAGTTTTCCAATGGCAGCAATTTCCATTCCAATTGGCACAAGCTTGGCGGGTCACTTGTCCATCTGCCATTGTCGGTTGTGTTCCTGTCATGTACATTGGTGAATTTGTTCCGCAATGATAAGTGGGCACACAGTGAGTGGCGATTCTTGTTCCAGCCGCCTCGGTGAACCGATACCATCCTGTTTTCCAACCGCTTCCAGCAAAGCGGTTCAATAATGATCGCCGTTGGTTGTTATCACAGCGGGGGTGAGCTCCAACTGCATGTTTGTAGTACCGCGAAGCGTCCGACAGGTTGGTATATGTGAGACATTCTGAAGGAAACAAATAATATTAGCCAGCTTTAAATAACATTAATTATAGCAGTTGGATAACTTGCTCCAAAATCTGGTAGGTTTTGACTTGGGCATTTGTTGCAGATGTGAAAGCAGTTACCAAAGATGCTCTAAAATGTTGGTTCACTTTCTTATTGAAGTAAGCTTAACAAAAACAAACACCTTGATAAGGGACATCACAGTTTCAACTGACTGATTGCAACAATTTATTTTGCTTGCAACTTACCTTTTGGAACACACTTCTTCATGCTTGACGAATATTCCTCACCAACAGAACAATCACCAGGCTTCGCTGCAGTAAAAACAATAACAGTTGAGGAATATCAGTGGAAAACACAAACCATTTTTCAACAGTACTGTTCTGTGGTGTTCTCTTTGCATTGCATCATTAGATGATGAAATATTTCCATGTCCATGACACAATTCAAACTCACCGGTCATAAGCCCTGACACTGGAGGAGAGGAAGGGAAAAATTCAACCAGCGCAGCTGTTGATCGATATAGGGCCGTTTAGTGCACTGATGCTCTAACTATGTGAAGAAAGCACGATCCTAACAGGGTTATTGCCAATAACAACCCAGCCAGGATCATGCTTTCGTTGTTGATTTATCAGTGCAAATCCGTACACTGCATGGCATCAGGTATTTTCTATGTATTCTGCAGAATTGTAGCCACCCAGTAATGCAGCTCTGGCATTGTTACTGGAGGTTGAATTGCTTGTGTGGCCATGACTGTGGTACGACAACTTAGTGATTATAGCATTTGTGCATATGCGCAGTACTAAAGGCCGTGGATTCAATCTCCAGCTGTGCTGCCCGAATTTTATCACTCCTTTGGTTCAGTGTCAGTGCTACCTTCTTATGACCGGTGAGTTGGGATGGTACTGTGATAGGCATTACCCTGAGCCAGAATCATGCCTTCCTCCTCGCTGTGTGTTTAAACTCTCCGTTGTTTACCCGGACATATCTTTTATGGCTACATAATTTCTCCCTGAAACCCCTGCATGGACTGCATTATCAGCTTATGGTAGTTCTTTCTCTTATTGGGCAGAAAACGTGGGCAACACGAAGAAAAACAGGTAATTAGCCATGTCTAATTTTGTAAAATAAAATCTACAAGAAGTAATTGTGCAATGGAGTCTTGTATAATTAGGAAGAGAAGTTTCTCAAGCCCTTTGCACTCATATAATATCTATCAAACCACAATGCTCAGCACCACAGATGGTGTGCTTTGAATGCTTTCTAGTATGTCAGTTACTACAGGTATTGCTTTCTTCATTCCACCTCTACCAATAGTCAAATCACCCATGGGCAAGTGAAAAATCACAGTTCTAATATCAGGTTCCACTGTATCATTGTACCTTACTTCTTGCAGCATATATATACATAATAAAATTAGCATGTGCATATAGTTATAGTAATATTAATTATATATTATTTTACCATCCCCTTGCTTGGTGGAGTATTTTTTTATCAGGGACTTCACTTTTCTTCAGACCTGAAGTTCATCACGGACAACTGAGAAACAAAGTGACTTCTGTTACAATTACATGAGTTTTTCTTTATTATGGGAAAAAGTGAGGTGCTAAGGACCCTTCCTGTTTTGTGGTCAATCTGTGCAGGTATCAGTGGAGGGGATTTTCTACTTCTGTGTGTAGAGATAGTGGACATTGTAGGGAATCGGTGAGGTGGATGGGGTAGCAGTGTTAAGGTTGCATCTTGTTAGTGTGTGTTTGTGTTTTTGTGTCTGTGTAAGGAGCAGAGATTTCTGTGTATTGCATGTTGAGATTACTTAACCATGTCCAGCCAAACCTTGCTGAGTTTCAAATCCGAATTCTAGATGCATTTCTACAACCTGTCCTCATTGCTCAGTCTGCAAATTTATCATCAGGGCTTCTTTGGCCTTGCATATTCTTGGGTTATGTTCTCACCCCAGCGCTCTTCAGATCCAGTGTCATCATGACCGTCATGTGAGTGGTTCGCCATCTCTCTGATGCACTCACAAAATGAATGAATTTTTGCATATGTTCCCCTTCCCAAGTTGCATTGTATGCCTTTACCACTCAAAGTCATTATCTCCGTACTCCAAATCAGAAAATTACCTTCATGAGGCCTCCAAACAAATTCTGGCAGGAATGGGGCAGAATTGGCAAATCCCATTTCACTATACATAAGAATGTTCCAGTAACGGAAAAAAAGTCACAATGTGTTTTTCATATGGTTGAAGAAGCTCTCTGTGGACTGGCCAAAGTGTTACTGATAAACATTTCTGCTGGAGAAGGGTTAAACCATTTTCTATGATATCTTAAAGTAATTTTACTCTATTTATCTGGGCCAGTGAACAGTGTCGCACTGAGCAGCCGGCGCCAATCTGTCAAGGCTTGTCGGGAACCTGAGAACTGATACGTCGCCAGAAACACAGTCCTCTCACTTGGTGATATTTGAATGGCAGAACTCCATGAAACACGCCACCTTGCTTTGTGCACGGTAGAGAGCAACATCACTTTATAGCGAGGAGGTTGCTATAAAGTGATGTTTTTTTATCTTCCATTTTTTATATTCATTTTATACTTGCCTCCCCCACCCCTCTCCCTATAGCTGGCCAGCCTATAGCCAGCCTATCCCCTACAGACATCCTATAGGTCAAAGGTCAAACAAAAATGGGTAAACACATCCCAATGCAAGAAGAGCTTGACTTCTTTGAGAGCTCTCACTTGGACATGAAGTCGGGTTGTGGCGTGCTGGTTGATGATCATTTGCAAGAAGAATCCACAGTGGAGATGATGTCAACTGTGGAGGGTGATAATTAGGAGTACCAACTGAACTGATGGAGCAGATTTTCACCAGATGGGCCAGGCCATCTTTTATTACTGTGCACCAAACCTAGGTGCAGAGTAGCTGGTGTTGCAGGCCTGTGGCTCTGAAAACACACTGGGAACCTTGTTCTGTTCCTAGATTACTCTCTCTCTCTCTCTCTCTCTCTCTCTCTCTCTCTCTCTCTCTTGCAGAGGCCAATGGCTTCCAGCTTTATAATGTGATCACCACAAAAGAATGTGCCACTGGACAATTTTTGAGACACCAGCTCAAACCTTGTGTGCCATCACCCAAAAGTTCCATCAGGAATCAAGAAAAGTCTGAAAATGAAGTCCAGGCTGTGATTGACAACGAGATCACCGGAGCCAGGGAGAGAGAGACACCAATCATGGTGAGGACAATTTGCTGTAGTTCAAACTGCCCTTCCCTTCTGACTGGAGGAACATAGTCTGCTGGTTCCTGACCTTATAGCATGCAATGTTTTTATCACCTTCCACTCCCTTATTAATAACCTGAGCCGTTTTCTTCACTGTTTAATTTTCTTTTTAAATGTCAATCTATGACTGTTACTTTCATGCTTGTCATGACTTTCCAGCTAACTTTTTCCTCAGGAAGAGAATACAACCACTCTTTGCTGTGCACACTTAGATGCCTATGGCAGGGAAACCCCTTGTACTGTTGCCCTTTGCACATGCTGCTGGCGTGGGCATGAGGGGTACATGCTGCTACCTCACTGGGGCAGGTAGAGCTGCTAAGAGCAACTGACATAGGCTAGCCCCCTATGGGATCCCCTAGAGGCCCCTTGCTCAGTTTGACTGCATTTCCCCAGTCAGAGTCTCTGTTTCTATCCTTACCCACACACCCATAGATCTCCACCCAAAGACAGCCAAAGGCGACACGCCAAAGCTGAAGAAAGTAAATAAAAAATTAATTTGGCAACATTTTGGGGAATGTGGTGGCAGCTTTTAAAAACGTATGGCCTCAGCATTTTAGTTGGTATCTTATATCTCTAGATGATGTTGTGTTGAACTGTACTGCTCCAAGGCCATTGATGTGTAGGGATTCAGAAAACAAGTAAATGCATCTGTGTTTAGTTGGCCCTTGGAGTGTTAAAACTGAGCTCTTCATGGCACAAAAAGAAGCTCCCGGCCAAGAATTATCAGAGTGCAGATCATTGCAAAATATGAAATATTAACGGTACTGTTGGCTTTGTGACCAACCCACACAGATAGAACCCAAGTTTCCCTCAGGCATATTAGGCGTGTCAATGTTAAACACTATCCAATTTTATCTAAGGCCTGCTTTTCAGCTATCCCAGATCACTATCAAATATCATCTCCAGACATCTCTAAACATTATACACTGACCTGCTCCACAATATCCTAGGTTACATGCTGGTGTTGCTGGCAGGTAGTAGACATAAAAGTTCCCCACACAAAGTCGCACTTTGATGTTAGTTTTCCAATGGCAGCAATTTCC
>JAOWAW010142141.1:0-10699 GCA_028565695.1 Nicola tetela
GTCCAGCAGCTCTCGAACATCCCTATAATCTGGACTCATATAGCACGAGCCCATCTCGTGCCTCACGCCAAACCGATGTTCGCGTGAATAACTTTTTCCGCCGACGCGATCGCTTCTTTCCAAAACGACAACCTTTTGGTAATCTGCCTTCTTTAGTTGATACGCCATGTGGATGCCAGCCGGCCCAGCGCCAATAATAGCAATTTTGTCATCCTTCTTGGGCCCACTGCGAATCTGCAGGTCTGTAAAAGCTCCTGGAGCTTCTTCTCCAGAGTACTTAGCCACTATGCTTAGAACTGCTGCAGCAGTTTCGGCCTTGACGTTGGTGAAAATATTCACCAGTTCTTCCATCACGTTTTTCACCCATTGACTCAATTCTTCGATACGCTTACCATCTACTTCGTCTGCTGCCTCGGGTTCGCTGGGGCTAGGGCTAAAACTGCCTTTTTCCACTGCAGGATTGTCGGCCATTTCCAACGGTTGAGCGACGACCGGAATTAACAAACTCACTCTACTGGAAAGAACACCGTGTGACACCTAAACTGATCAGCGATATGTAGTAATCTTGCAACTGTCGGAGCGCACAGTCGAACGGAGGCGCGCGCGATGCGCATCGACAGGCGTAGAAAGTCAAGGTTACGCTCTCGCAATCGCGCAGTCGCGACTGGCAAATCTGCTGGCACTCGAGCGGTTAGGGCTACGGGAGTTTGGCTGCGGTTACAAGTGGCTACATATACCATAATAATGTAGTGTACATATTATCTACTACCTAAACCGGCCGGCCTACAAAGGTGACCTGTTGCACTTGTTAGCCATATAGCTGGTGCGTACAGGCGCGTGCACAAAAGCAAGGGAGGGCTTTGTAGTGCGCTCGCACTCATAACGGCGTACACTAGCACCGGTCATTATCATTATCGTCAACCGGGAACATGGGGAAGTTTATTGAAAAGGTACAACTACAACACGTCACTGATGCACGTCGATAGAGCGAGATCTCACGGCCAAGTTAGGGTGCGTTGGAATCCGATTGACTCGAGCTCCACACTTTTTGATGGAGGCGTTCAGATCGGATCCTGGATCCTGGCAAAGCATGCGTGTTTTGGAGCCTAAACGGCTGGCCGTGTCCCTTAGCCTTAGGCTGTGACGCCCCCGTTCCATGGCCAAGCGGCCCAGGCTTGGCCATGATATGGTACGTATACCACGATAATTCCCGCAAAACCGAAGGCCCAATCGTACGCAAATATTTTATTTATTCATTTATTTCACCTGATTTGTTTAAAGAGGATCGCCCAATAGCATATTAGCTAATCAGGGGACTCTCCTCTCAAAAGTAAGACAAATTTACAGACCAAAAGAATACCTATCAGTTGCAAAGAAGCTACATAACAAAGAACAAAAGGGGGAAGCACTATTAGCAGAGATAATAACAGAAGGCAGCTTGCTCCAGACAGGAATGATATGATATAAAAAAGAGACGAGAGACGGCGAGAAGAAGATGCCACAGGAAACTCAATTGAGTGACCAGCGCGAAGGGTACGCTGTGACCGAACAGCTACAGTAGAAGACAAACATTACCTCAGCTTAGTACCAGAACCACGGACAAGCTGCCAGAGCAGCACAAGGCAATGTCCTCTTCTCCGCCAAGCCAGCGTAGGCAAACCAGCTGCAGTTGGAGCTTGACAATCAGCGAACTCACCCTTTCGCAAGCGTGTGATTGCTCGAACAGCTTTCAATCGCACTTTTTCAAGCCTCCGCAAGTGTAACAGTCAAGACGAATTGAATGTATTCAGACTACATAGAAGAGAAGTAGAATAGGAAAAGAAAACGGAAAAAGAACGAAAGGGAGAGCTAGTTCTCAGAACAAGGAAGAGAACTCAGGTGACGAAGACAAGTGCAAATACTATCTAGCACCTGTGAGATATTAAACTTACAAGTGAAAATAGATCAAGCGAATAGCACTAGCTGCTATTCGCTTGATTCACGTTTGTGTCTGTCACAGCAAGGCTACTGAAGAAGCCCCACACCAAACAGCACTGCAGTATTCAAGCCTTGAATGTATGAAAGAAATGTAGAAACGTCGTATGACCACTGATGAAAGATTATGTCGGTAGGACAGAGTCTGACATGGTGTAACACTTCCCGCTGTTTTTTCTACCAGCATTCCAATGTGGTGATCCCATCAAAGATCATCACTTAATAGAATGCTTAGGTGCTTCGTCTGTTGCTGTCGTGATCATCACTCAATAAGAACTTAGAATGCCTAGGTGCTTTGTCTGTTGCTGTCGCAATCATCACTCAATAAGAACTTAGAATGCCTAGGTGCTTTGTCTGTTGCTGTCGTGATACTAGGCTTCCACTGTCTAGCACTGACGAACTAGGAGCTGACCCAATGCACAACTCAACTGACTTTGCAGCATTGAATGACACTTCCTGAGAGTGTACCTACTCTGACAACAGCACCAGGTCCTCCTCTATCCCACAGCATGGTATTTCTTTCATGCTCTGACTACACTGATCGGTACAACATAGTGTCATCTGCAAAGAGAGCAGTGCATGCTGAAGTTACAACTGAGATATCCTTAAGGTATAACAAGAACAACAGTGGTCCCAAAGCAGAACCTTGTGGAACACCACACATAGTAGATGTAGCCGAAGACAGACATCCGTTTACTCTAGTCCTTATTTTCTTACCCGAAAGATACCTATGAAACCACTTCAAAACGACAAAGATAGCTATGAAACCACTTCAAAACGTCATTATTCATGCTTATTCCAGCAAGAGTATGGATCAAAATGGAATGATCCACATGGTCAAATGCCTTGGCTGCATCCAGAAACACAGAGTGAATATGGTGCCGTTTATCAAGTGCTGCAGATGAGTCCTCCAAGATGGTCAACAACTGCCATTCAGCTGAACGTCCACGCAAAAATCCATACTGTTCATCTGGTATGCTACCACTGTTCAGACAATAACCAACAAGTTGGACGTAAACAAGCCTTTCCGTAACCTTGGAAACACAGATCAAAAGGGAGACAGGATGATACGAGCTTCGCTGTGTAGCATTCTTACCACTCTTCAGTATAGGACAGATAATAGCTTCTTTTCACTGATCTGGAAACACTCCAGGCGACAGTGGCAAATTCATGAGGGATGCAAGTGACTGCGCTGTCGCTGGTCCTACTAGCTGTAGAAGTTCATTTGTGACATTGTCAGGTCCGGAACTCCTTCCTGTAGGTAGTTTACAAGTCACACAAATAATTTCCTCACGAGTGATAATACCAAATTTGAATCTTGAGTTATCAGTGGTTGGAGTACTGGCTACACGTACAGTAGCGATCGACAGGTGCAGATGGGGAGGCAGAGCATTGACGCTGAAAGTTGATGTTCAAAACCTCCGCTTGGGATGATGCACATGTAACCAAACAATCATCCACAGAGAGAGAAGACATTAAACGAGGGTTTGACCACCCACAGGCTCTTTTAGCTCTCTTCCACCACTGCTGTGGACTTAGACGATGAGTAGTTAGCAAACTACCAAGGTTTGTGAAGAACCTTCTCTCCGCTGTTCGGAACTCAGAAACATTTAGGTTACGAATCTTCCTGTAAGCTTCCATAGTTTTAGATGTTGAACATTGCTTCCTTGATCGACGAAACAAACGATCCTTGCATTTGGCCAGGTATACGATAAGTGTCGGTTGTACCAAGGTTTTGAGGCAGGATCAACAGTGATGGTTTTCCTGGGGGTATGAGCATTACACACACCTAGTAGCTTGGATGTCCACTGGGACACTTCATCATCAACTGATCCATCCAAATTGATTGGCTAGTCGATCGCAGAAAGAGCTTGCTGTAGATTTTTCGTATCCACAAGACGATACAAACAAATGCTCAATTGTATATGGTTTTGGTGGGGGACTCTTTCGTAAAGACAGTTTGGTCACCATGCACTGGACAGTGGTCAGCTATTGGTGGAAGTACAAAAATAGAAAGGACATACAAAGGTCGATTCGCACAGATCAGGTCAAGAAGCGATTGGTTTTCAGACAATACGTTATATGTTGGAGTTAACATGAGCTGTTGGGGACGGTGGGTGTCGGAGAATTGCTTAAGTGCTTTATATGAGAGTCAGTTGTTTGAAGATCATACCATGCCGAGTGTTTGGCATTAAAGTCTCCAAGCAAACAGAGGGTGTTACTGAGGTATGGGCACATTGCTAGTTGCAAGGCATCTAGGAAAGTATCGGAGGGCATATGTGGGGGACGGTAAGCAGTAAAGACAATGAGCTTTCTCCGCTTAAGGCAAGGTGACTCATAGAGCGATGCATTCTATATCAGCTGCTATAAAACTTATATTACGAATAGTAGAGCTTATTTGGGTTAGCCTTTGTACTTTGGACTAGGGTTATTCTTGTCCGTTGCATGTACACTTGTACTACTGTTCCGTCATCTAGATCTAATCATGAAGCAGTCAGCTCTACAATATGATCATGCCGATGGCACTGCATTAAGGTGGGACACCTTTGCATCGATTGGATTGACTGCCAGCAAGGCATGGACATTTGACTTCGAGGAGGTTGAATTTCTTGAAGTTTTCAGGGTATACGTGTACTTAGAGTCATAGCTCTAGATGGTTTCACACATTGAACAGTTGTTGGGGTCACTGTGCTGACATTTAAGCACAAAAAATATCAGTAGATAAAAATGATAAAATCGAAGTACTGCTTTTTACCAGCGGATTTCTTGGACAATTTTATGAAATTGATACAAGGATTGGTTAGTGAACCAAAGTGTAACATTCAACCTGAAGACACCCTAGAGTGCACCTGCCTATTACAAGAAAATTGCCACCTCCCTGGAAGCAACAGACAGCGGAGAAATCATCGACTGCGTGTTATCGACATTCACACACATAGATACAATAAACCATATCTCCCCACAAATTAGAAATACCCGTAAGGCTTAGGTTTTAGGCTAGCGCAGCGCATTACAATAACGTTAACAGTCCAAAACCAGTCTTCGGCGTCTAACTTGTATCATTGCTGTGGAAAGCAAGCCAAAAGTCAGATGGCAATACAGATTTGGGCAATTTTTTTGAGAAATTCTGAGCTGCTTGGACATACTCGGATGCCCGCGCATTTCTTCTTGAAAAGAAAAGAACGTTAATTGCAGTAAAATCTACAACTTCACATGTTTCTCACTCTCTGTTTAGTTTCCAGTACCTCCTCCTTGCATTTCTTCTCGTCTTCTTTCCTTCACTGAGCTTTGCAACCCACTGCTGCATATGAAAATCTGAAAATCGAGGATGAAATACATTCATTCTCTTGATCAGAGCAGCCTCGGTTCCGCTGCAAAACGATTTATATTACAGAGAAAGAAACGTAACACGTCTATGAACAACTTGAGACAGCCTTTGGGGAGATTTGCAAGAATTCAATTTCTGCTGTTTTGAAGTGGTTTGTTGCACATATTCCGGTCAGTAGACTTCAAGGTTAACCTGATCAATGTGGCCACATGGTCAACGGATCAGCGCACTTTACAGCGTTTAATGCTATACAACGTCTTCCCACTTGATGAATCAACGCAAGTCACAACACTCCATCATGGCACCAGGGATCACAGATTCTAGAACATTTGCCGGGGTAAGCCTTATTATTCTTTTTCTCGTTTAATGTTGCTAATTTTGGGGAACTGTGCGTGGTATGTAGAAACCACTCGAAAATTTCAGTTGGATAGCTATACCACGACCTGTCTTGACCAGTCAAACAATCAGTCCTGACGGATTGGTCGATCGAGCGAGTAAGATCGGGATTTTCATTCGGCTACGAGCTTGGTCGCCTCAGCCTGAAGTTGTTGAGTTCGCTGGGAACTCCAGCAAGTGAAAAAGAGGAAATGATCGATACATAATAGTCACTTTCGCAATCTCTTCCGTCATCTCTTTCAAAATCTCTTGCGTAATCTTTTCGGCAATCTCAAGGTGCATAAGGGTTGCTCTCAATGGACTTCCTTGTTGTTCTTCTTGCTGTCCTTCTTGTTCCCTCAGTTGTTGGTCCGTCTTTGTTCACAATATAAATAATATTATTGAGAAAAACCATTCAAACCGGGAGATTCGTAACCAATCATTTTCTCATTTTCACTCCGGCTGGGACGTACAGGAAACTCGAACCTGCGGCGACCAAGCGCCCAGCCAAACGAAAATTACGCGATCTTAACCGCTCGATTAATCCGCCAGTTCAATAAAAAAAAAACTGGCTTTTTGGAGGGCGGGACTTTCGAACTACACACTCCGATACCCACTGCACGAAACACTACGAACTGACTACGAGACTAGCTGAAATTCGCAACGACCTGTCTAAGCCAAGAATTGGTGTTAATACTTGTCCCTTACCCTTTATCATTTTTTACTGCTTTACGAAAGAGTGGCCCCTAATACCACGAGGGCTGAACCTTTGGCCTTCAGTCTAAAGGGAAACAAACCGGGTTGAAAGGACAGCAGACAGCAGTCATATTAGCCAAGGGCGACGATGTACCTCGGTCGAAATCGGTACCGGTGTGTGGCGTATCAAGCTCCAGCGTGCACAAATGGATGGTTTGCACAATTATTGTCCGGGTAAGTAACGGGGCAAGGGCTATCGGTAACCTTGGGATACTCAAAATCGATTCCCTTCAATCGAGCAGAGAGTACATGTACATGTAGTTTTATTTATTTATGTATTTATTCTCTACTGCACCCAATAGCCAATGATAAAACAGGCGAGTTTGAAAGGCGAGATTAGGAAAGACACGAGAAGTAATACATGTACACTGGGGAGAAATAGAAGAGATGCTAAGTAGATTAAATGAGAAGAGAACGAAGTGAAGAGAGAGACTTAGCGGACCTAATATCAGGAGACAAAGTGTTCCAGGTGAATAAAGCAAGATAAAACGGGGATCGCTGTAAGTATGACCTTTAGGGGCGCGAAAGCTTCAGACGGTCAGCATTCCTGAGCGACAAGGCACGGTCCGACTTTGTCAAACGGCAGTTGGAAGCAGAAACATTTGAAGTTGAAGACGCTGGAGCTCGATATCACGGCAAGTTGCTGACTTACGTAGCCATGACCATAACTGTGTGAATGAGTGCCATAAAAACAAAAATACTGAAGTATTATGAAGGCGGTTTTTTTTTGAACTAGCGGATTGGTTGAGCAGTTAAGATCATGATTTCATTCGGCTAGGCTCTTGGTTGCCGCAATTTTGAGTCCGCTGTGCACCGTAACTAGCAGGTAAAAACAGAGAAAATGATTGGTATATTATTCTAACGGCAAGAATGGGTGTCTCAAACACGTTGAACCGTTATCGTTTGTTGGTCGTTTTTGTCAATCGTTCAGGCCCTATTTACAAAACAACGATAAGCATGAAAACGCAAAAGGATTTTTCCGTTTTGTCCTTGCATTTACATGTACACGACAACGAGCGTCAGAAGCGAAAACGCTGAGCGAAAACGGAAGAACTTGAAAATGCTGGCCAAATGGAACTATTCAATAACGGTAGCCCAAAACCGTACTATCGTTTCCGTGTAAACGGGCAAAACGTAATTCTGGCATCGCTTTCGCTCTTGCAGTCAAGGTAACAGAATTTAAAGTGGCACAACTACTGTTACTATGTAGATGTACAGTGCATAAGCTCCGCCTCCAAGCGTCCGTTTTTTGAAATAGACATCCAAAAGACGGAAATACCTCGAGCTCAGCTGTCGAGCTCATACTATACCTATTTGGCATTGCTTGCCTTTGGTGCGGACTTCGCAGATCAGGCAAGCCGATGGATCAGCAGTACGGCCGTGATTTGAGTTTTACTACAGGCGTAGTTTCATCTCGTCCCTCCCTGTCAGCACCGGCAAGAAGTATGCGGCAGCGGGTGAAGAAGAAGCCCAAAACGTCGAACATGACCAAGATAGACCACGCTGTAGTCAGTAGTAGAGTACGTATACTATGGCTTTCATTCTTTTTTATTTTCGCGCGTCTGTATCCATAACTACGCTGGGCTCTATCGCACCTTGCCTCCCAAGCACGGACAAAAATTGCATCTCTCTTCAGATTCTCTGTTGTCGCGTAAACGCTCGAAAAGAGTACTATCGTTTCCGTGTAGACACCCGAAAACGCAAAAAAATAAAACATGCTTCGAAAACGGAAAAGTGGCTCATCGTTGTCCTATAAACAGGGCCTTAGACTTCAGTGGTGCAGGTTGGTGGCACGCAATTTCTGCTCCGCAGGGGATGATTCACTGCGGCTTCAAATCAGCTCCGATACTCACTTCCTAACTGTGGCTGCGATGCAGTCTGTAAGGCCTTCACCGAGAGTCATTAAAAGATTTGAGATTCCCTACTTTACTAGGCTATGTCTGTTGTACCACGTTAGGCCATGAAAATTTTAACGCCCTTATTGAATTAGCAAAAAAGAAACTATTTGGCCAATTTTGCTCTAAAATAATAGCTTTACATTTATCATTTCCTGCAATCTACACACACAAAACTTTTTTTGTCTCAGCCAAGCTTTCTCGAGCTCTCACGTTCGTGGGCGGACTCCTCCGAGGTGTCGCCTTATACGTAAACGACCTACCATCCTGTCTAGCATAAACTTGAATCCAAATCGACTAGCCATGGCTCGGTCCAGTTTACAGCTGGAATGATCTGCCTATGCCTCTGGTATCTGCTTGTCAGATATGGGAAGTTCTGTCGAAATTAAATGGTGGTGCTCAGTAATGCGTTCTTACAGGGCAATTATTCTCGCGATGTAATTTACTGACACGGTTTTCATAACTTGCATTTTGCAGCTTCGGCTTGATCCGAAATCCTGGATTGAGTGGTACATTGTTAGTGTCAGGTTCTGGCGACAGTTGAGACATCAATGTAATTTCGAAAAAATCCCTTTGAAAAGTTTAATTCATGCGATATCTACGCTTGAAAATCGATAACTGAATTCGAAGTATACGTCGAAGCCGGCTCTGCACGCTAAACTGAGAGTGGCTATGTGTGATTGTGACGGACTGGGCATCACGGTAAGGATTATGTCAATCCTAGTGAAAAACAAAATCAACCCTGCAGCTCTGACCCTGTGTGACTTCCTCTACAAATCTATATGTAGTGTTTGTCAAGTCCACACTATGAGCAACGCTTTCAAACGTTGGGGTTTAATCACCATATAAAGACAATTAAGACGTGCTCAGGCTTCAGATGAGGTCAAGTAGCTTAATTATTCTAGACCAGACTTTTACAACGGAGCCGAGGAAACAAGGCTGTGCACACCGTCATGTAGGCCTACATGTTTCCGCGACAACCGAGACGATACTCTCGCTCTGAAGAAGATAAAAATTCCTCTTGCCGGTAGTACGGCTACGTCGGGTACTCGTGCCCAGGCTAGCTATTTTAATCAATGCATAGCATGATGAGAGCCTTACTACACTAAACAGAAAATCCCCTTAGTTGTTTCGTTCTTTCGGCAGCACCTGCTTGTCAAGTCTTATGACTAGAAACTCAATTTTCACGTGTCTTAAGCTTACAGCATGCATTACAGTGAATGCACATAGGCTTGCCAGATTTTACCGGTATGTTAATGCTCTTCTCTGCACAGTGTTTCTGGCCCTGCGCGGTTAGTAACAGTTGAAGAGGAGGCGACAGGCGGAAATTCGAAACGTATGGTACATATTCCATCTCTAAGGGGATGGCTGGGTCTCTAGGTACCCTTGAAGGGTCCGGAAGTGAGGGCTATTAACGCGCGTTTTTAGGAGAAAGTCGGAATTTATTGGTTGGGAGTATCATTTTAACGATACAGCGTCCAGTCAGCCCACCGGCAGGACCAATGGGCAATCTTTCATCCTGCCGGTGGGATGCATGGATGTCCATTGACGTACAACTCCGCATAGCCTCGTCATGCGCGTGTGATTCGATCGATGTAGCACGGTGCTTCATTATGTGTCAACATGAGAAACGCTCACCCGCATTGTAAATCAAGTAGACAAAGAGTAGACAGAATAGATATGTGTTTGTGTCACGGAGGAAACTTTGCACTCGTATAGTCGTGTTCTGATAATATAAGGTGGAGGAAAGTTACAGTGCCATGCTTCCCTACTTTCTTTCAGAATTCCCGTTGTCAGCGGTGATTGTAAGAAAGCATAACAGAGGCCTCCAGATAGTCCTCTAAGGCAGCGGCCTGTTGGTCATCAAATGCTGCTTTCAAAATAAAATAAACTCTTTTTGCAGCGGCACTTAATTTAAAGGTTGCACAAGGGCAATCTTTTTTGCTGCTGTTGACCAATGCGGAAGTTGGATCCTGTGATCCTTCCACTACAGAAGCTGCTCTCTCCGGCCGACTTTTTCCCCTTCCGCAAGAGCGTGATAGTCCTGTAGTTCTTTTTGAATATCACTAATAACTGTGTCATCACCCATGAAAGGAAATCGACGCAGCTCCTCAACATCTTGGGGTGTTGGTTTCAAGTGTTGTACTGCCGATGAGCAGGCAATTCTGCATGGCTGCCTTGAGTGCACCCACAAAACCGTAGAAATCTACATTGAACTCAATTATGCAGGAAATAGGTTATTCCAGGCTGAACACCATCAATGGCCACCCTCCTCCGATGAGCTTCCTCAGCCGGTGAAGCGCCCAATTCTTGCACTTTTGCAGCAACATTAGGATAGTGGCGCTGAGCTGCACCTAAAGCAAGGCCTTGT
>JAOWAW010142163.1:0-10698 GCA_028565695.1 Nicola tetela
TCTTTTCATTAATTTCTTGAAGTCAGCAGCAAGTCTGACAAACCATCTTTTAAAAAATTCTTCGTCAAGACTGACCAGTGTACTTGGATCACTTTCTTCAATGAAATGTGATAAATTTCAATACAATTTTGATAGGATTTAATGACATTGGAAATTAACGACAGATCAGTTTTATCGACTTTTCTCTTAAGCAAAAACACCCCAAAATGCATCATATTTAGCGACATTGACATGTTGAAGAGGGCCACCCTGTACAAAAGTCACGAAATTGTACAAATAAAAGCACCTGAAATGTGTGAGAATGAAGTGTGCACACCTTTTGTTGTTAATGTTAACATACATGCAAACAAGGTTCTAAAAATAATTAGCTTGATTGTCAGCTGATATTGCTCACCAGCAATCACAATTTCACTGGGCATGATGCAGCCTATCACACTGGCCAGCAAACACAACTAAGGCGTGCTGTTTGCACATGTGAATATGCAATGGTAAATATTAATAATTTATTTAGTATTTATTTATTATATATGTTTTGCAAGGATTCCCAGGTAGAACATGTCTGAAGTAAAGGCTTTCCTTTGAGGAGACGGAGAGAAAACATAGCAATAAAGGACAAGGATAGAAGAGATTAGGGTAACCCAAAAGAGAATTTGTCAGCAGAGAAGTGAAGATCTAGTTTAGAAAGAAAACCAGAAGCAGTAACAGATTCAGAAATACAAGAGGGTAGAGAATTCCAAAGAAGTACAGCAGACAGTAAGAATGATTTCAGACACTACTTTGTAGTGCACCATAGAAAAGAGACATTATTTGGATTTCAAAATGAGCATGTAAGAAGAAAAAACACAAGATTAGGGAACCAATTCACATTTACAAGTGAAAGCCGCAACTAAATCATGATAATGGTGTTGAATGTAGCGCAATTTGGAATGTCATTCTTGAGGTCAGTGTTGGCTTTTATATAGCTGTCTCGCAGGGTCTTGCAGTTGCATGTTTTACTTCTTAGGTAGTCTATGAGCCGTCCAGGATGCTCCGAGAGGGGGATACTGGCCAGCGAGCCGGTTGGGCCCTCAGTAAGAGCATTCCAGGGGCCCCTGCTCTCCTAGAATGATTAATACACCATACATACAGCACATACATGTACGTACATTTGGGGACACGTCGCTTAGGAACACATTGTCACATATTGTACAGTTTTGACACCTATAGTAATATGCATTCACACCCTCACGATAATATATTTATCTCTAGCTTCTATACTCCCTTGTTTTTCTTATGACTGATGAAGCCAGACGAATGTCTGGTGAAACGTCTCATGAATGTGCTGGGAATCCTCTTCATGTTATGACTACCAAGTCAGGATCTCTCAAGTCATATTTTCAAAATGAGTTCAAGGTTCAAGTTGAGGTGAGTGCAAGAATTTTTTTTTCAATGAAGGGGGATGTTCACCATGCAGCAACTTGTACCATCTTCTCCTCTACACAAGTGTAGGCCGACCTAGCTATCAGTTTGAGCACTTTTGATGACTTCTCTTGAGAACTACACGTGCCATGGCTAGTTGAACACATTCTAGTGCAAAGGCATCACCCTTCTTGCATGAATCTGTAATAGGAGCTGTATACTTCTAAGACTGGTCTAGGGAGACTGACAAAATAACGTAAAGCCACATCAATGTGCAAGGCGCTTATGGGTGAACAATTTATAGTTACCGTGATGTTGTATACTCCTGATGTATTCTTTCCAGTCCAAGCAACTAGAAATGGTTATACCCAAATGTTTCACAGATGAAGAGAAAGGAATGCTTTTACCATCCAGATGCAACACAGACTCTGCTGGTGCCTTGATGGAGTGTGCAGGTTTTGACTTACGTTATGGAGATCTACATGAACACGTATCATGTCATATTGGTACCATGAACTAGTACATGTCAAGATCAGATTTAGTGACAGATTGGATCTAGCAACTTTCTGGCCATGGCAAAACAAGAATTGTGATATCCAATTTCCACTGTAGCTAGTCAAATTTTCATCATATAGAATATGATTGCTGACACCATCCCTTGTTAACATTTTCACTGACAGATGGAGGCTGGTGTAGAAAGATGACCCCTCCACTTTCAACTTCATTTTGCAGGATTCTGTATGTGAAAAAGAGGGTGGAAATTCAAGTGCATCCTTGCCTCCTAATTATGAGGCACAGTTTGACTATGTCATACATATGAAGAATTGTCTGTACAGCCCAGTGACACAAGCTCTGTTTGAACTCTGGCTTGTGCAGCACTGCTCCTATGTATACAGTGAAATAGCCAACTGACTGACTGATCCTGGCTATAGAAGTGTGCTCGAAAAAAAATTCACCTCTAAGCTCTAAAATACAAAACTATTAAATCAAAACAGCTATGCAGGCTTGGCTGCAGTAATTGTTTATGCACTCTATAACAATTAGTGTTACAATGACAACGCTACAGCGTACTTCAAGCATCACAATGGGATAAGAACTGGAAAGGAAATCAACTTGTTTTGATGTTTCAAGTTGGGGTCATGGGCTGAGATGTCAAAACAAAAGAAAAATGTGTACTGGTGTCAGTGATCACAAAACATACTTGTGCATCCTCCACACCCAAGTGACCAGGAAATGAAGTCAATTTCTTGGTATGGTGAAAGGGTTAACATTTATTAACAATTCACACTGGACTCAGGCTGCAGAGAATAAGGCAGGAAGGTCAGCCTAGAGGACAGGCCATGCACAGCGCCCAAATGATGACAAGTGCAGTCACACAGTGTTGTGCCGGGTCCCAGCAACAGCGGGTAGGAGCCCCAAATTGCAGCAAAATGCCTAAGCTGCAGGCCTGAGCCCAGCTGCAGCCAAAGGCCTAGCCACGGGCATGAGCCCAGCTGTGGTCAACATAGCAAGCACAAGCCAAGTTGCAGCCAAAAAGTAGCAATAGCTGCAGCTCGGCCCAACCCCGCAGGCCCAACATGAGGAGAGCAGCAGATTGCCCAAGTAATCAGCCAGCCTACTCCCACAGCGAACACCCTTCCCTAAAAAAGGATTATTGTGATTTATTATCTTGATGCCCCTTTGCTGCCAGCCCAAGTTAGAACAAAATTGCAAATATAAACAAAAAATGATCATAACAGGTGTTAATGCTATTAGAGCCCGCTACTTTACAAGAGCTCTTGCTATCCCGCTTGACCAGATGGCTGTTGCCTCTGGGCATATGTAAGTCACATATGCCGTGTTGCGCCAGCGACCGCACGCTTGAATATGCCACGAAGGTATGTCTGCCTTGGCAACTGCTGTTGTAGCTCCAATGCACAGGCCGTGTGAAGTGATTCCCCTGCTCCCACTGAACTTTGCAAGCCATTTATTCAGCTCTGTTACCATCAGGAGTCGGCCACCACTGAGCTGGAAAAGAGGTTCTGCCATCTTACGCAGGCCTGATACCAGATAGGCCTCCATTGCTGCAACGGCATAGATGTTACTATCTGTTGACATGATCACCAGATTAGCACCTCTGTCCAATTGGTCGGTCTTATTCTGGGAAACGGTGACGATCATTCAACTGGATTTGATTTTGAGATGCTACCGCTGAAGGGTTCGATCAGGCCAAAAGAACTAAGTACCAGGACTCAGGTATTTGCTGCCTCGAAGCCGAATTATTCAGTGGTGATGGCTGCCCAGAGCATCAGATGGTCAGTTGCATCCAGGCCCCTGAACCCAAGCAAGACTGCCCTCACGCGTTGCAGGTCATCTACTGTCACCAGCCTTCTGCTTGCCGCTATTGGATCTTGACTGCTTTCTATTCACTCATGGCCAGCAAGAATAGCTTGCAGGCATTTGAATTTAAATGCTACCACCAAGAAAGATGTTGCCAGATGGAGATGACGAACAGCTGCCAGATATTCTCGAATGGTAGACATACAGAGGCTAGACCTGCTTAAATGCACAATGAACAACTCAATGACAATAGCTGATGCAGGCATTGGGCAAAATCCATGGACTGAACAGTGAACAGAACTTCTGGTAGGCAACTTTGCCAGATTGGTAGCTTTGGAGGATCTTGACACACTCGCAACCACCAAAGCATTTGCGTGACTTGCTAGCACATGAAGTGGTTGATGGTGGGTGGCGTTGGCAGCCTGTCTGTGTTTGGAACGATCTGGCGAAGCTTGCTGATCTGCAGGCAAGACAAAGCATTGGCAGCTTGATTAGACACACCAGGCCATGCAACATGAAAATCACAAAATTGTGCCTAGTGGCAACAAAGAATAGATTGCGAACAAAACTCATGATGTCTGGACTTTTGCTTGCGCCTGACTGGAAAATTTCCACAACTGATTGGTTATTGCACAGGGAGAGGATACACTTCTTTGACCAGTGCCAACTCCAGGTCTGACACGCCACCACAATAGCATAGAGCTCATGCCAAGCAATTGACAGTGTCTTCTTCTCGGGTGTCCCTTTGCTGTAAAGCCAATGGTTCTGGTAAACTGCACTGTAACCAACATCTGATGCATCAGTGCTAAGCTTGAGGTCGCAGTTTCAAGACCAACCAGTTTCATGGAAAAATGAGCACTTGTTCTAACCAGGTAAGAAAGTTTGCCACCAAAGAATGTAAGATGAGTGTCTCCCTCCAGCTTTAATTGTCCATCGAGATCTGGCTGAGCCTTAGCACAATCTAAGAGCCAGCGAACAAATGTACGCCCAAGGGGTACAACCTTGGCAGCAAATGATAGCAAGCCAACAGGGGACAACAGCTGCCATTTTGTACACCAGTCTCAATGAAGCCACTCCTTGATTGTCATGCACAGTTCTGTTAGCTTGCCCTCCGGTAGACGCATCTCCTGCCGTACGCTGTCCAAGAGAACCTGCAACATTGGCAGTTCCGTTGATGGTCCGAGCACCTTGCCATCACCATTGGCAACAGGAACATCCAGATTGTCTAAGACAGTGAGGACGGTACGCATTTGAATAGCTGCCTTAGAGGTGACCGGTGCCTTGTCCGGAGGGGCCAACGAAAAAATAGTTGTCCAGGTAGTGCAGCAAGTCTTCCACTCCATAATTATGTGACAGGATGAATTCCAAAGCATCTGCCAGTTGATTAAAAATGGCTGGGCTTGACCTTAGCCCAAAGGGAAGGAACTTATCCATGTAGTACTGTCCCTCCCAAAAAACGCCAAGCAGTGGCCAGTCCGCAGGGTGTACTGGCACTAGCCGAAAAGCGCTCTTGAGGTCTACTTTGCACATAAGTGTGCCCTGCAGATGACGTTGGACGAGCTGTATGGCATTGTCTATTGTAGTGTAGTGCAGGGGAAAACCCTTACTTATGGCATTGTCTATTGTAGTGTAGGGCAGGGAAAAATCCTCTTTCAAGATGTGGTCATTGACGTAGGAGCCCACAGGAGTGCATAATCGTTCAGAAGCCGCCGTTCTTTTCAGAACAACTCCCAGGCCTGAGCAACAGATTGAAGTGCAGGGAGGATCCTTGAACAGACCAGTGAGTTGGCCAAGCTTGACTTCCTTCTGGAGAGCTGCAGAGATGGCCACCTTATGAATGCAGGCAGATGGAAGATTTTTGGATATATGGCCCACATGGGGGCCAGAATAGCCAATGCAGAATCCATTACGGAAGCCATGGAGAAAACTTGACCAAGAGGCCAACAATGCAAAGGTAGCTTGACAGCAGTGCAAAACACATCTGAGCTGCTGAAGCACAGGCACTAAGAAAAATGGCGGCCACCCATGCACACGTTATGAAATAGCAATCATTGGCTGATTTAACCACACTAAACCTGAGCAATTAATGGCGGCCAGCAATCAAGAATACTATACCAACTTCTAAGGAGAAAGCATATACATACCAATGTGAGCCTGTTAACAAGGCTTTGACATCATCCCTTGTCAAAGCTACATTTTAGCTCCAATTTTTCCTCACCTTGGTTCCTTATTTTGCTCTGTGTAAAATTTTGTAATTTCCTCTTAAAGAACTATTGTAAATAAATAATTCCTATTTACTCTACACAAGGCATGGTCCTTCAGACTTCTCCAACTTCAACGTCAATGGAAAGAGAAGATTGAGGATAAAACTCTGATGACAGGTCGAAAAAAATTGAAATGGGAATTGAACTGGGGACCATGGAAGCACCAGCCATGCTCCTCTGACCTAAATACTATGAGCGACTGCTTGCTGACAGCTGGTGATCAAGACTTTAGAGTAATTGCATACGCATCTCACAGCTGTCTTAAACTCTTGGTGATGTGTTCTTTGTAAATGTGTGAAAAGTGATCTGAAGCAGCTTTTTTTTTATTTCTCCAAGACTACAGTATTAAGGGTGGCCCCCTTCGTCTGGGCTGCAGGTATGCTTTTTGAGATTTTCCGTGAATTGGAGCCTACGAACCCCCTAAGACCAAATGTCACTTTCAGTTTGACTAAAAATGACGTCACATCTTTATAATGTTCTGCAGCACCACAGCTGAATAGCGCCAAGGATGCAATAGGGGGAATTTTAAATGGTCTTTTCTCAAAAGTAACATCCGTCTGCGCTCTTAACCTGTAGCTCAGCAAGAAGTAAAGCAAATTTCTTGAAACTTTCTACAAATGTTGACCAGGGTATGGCCTCAAAAACAGTGGTACAGATTTCTTCTGCGATGCTTCAGGACTTAAATATAGCCTTTCAACTTCAAGGGATCCCTCTAAATCAATTTTTGATAAAAAAGGGGGCCTTCTGGCACTTGTGGAATGAATTTGAAGAAAACTTTAGCACCATTTAGTTCACCTATATGTAAGAAATGAGTAGTTAACGGTACAAAGCACTGCAGTGTCAAATGCAAATGCTCTGCCTTGACAAAAAATACCACTCTTCATTTTTTATTTAAAATATCTCATGGTCAACAGTTGGTATTTTTGTTCTAATCTGAACATTTTGGTTCGTTAAGCAATGTGCTATATGCTTTCTTCAAGACGAGGCAAACTTAAGCTTCTGGGGGCAAATTGACAAACCACCTGTGAGAGGGGGCACCCTAAAGTTATTCGCAGTATTTGTTGCCAATGGTAGTTCAGCAAATTAAAGGAATACAAACTGCTAAGGAAATGTATGGAGGAGTTTATAGAGTAAATTTTAATGTTACATTACATACATGTCATGTCCCCAGCTTGCATACAATATATAAATAAGTTCAACTCTTCAAAGTTATGCACTGCACAAGTTGAGCAGACAAGGCCACAAACAATGGTAATCAACTTTGTGTGCTTGGTTACACAATAATACAACCGGTTTGTGCAAATTAAAAACGTGAACATCATCGTAAGTAAGGAGAAGGCCATTTGAATGATATCACTAGGGATATTACGAGAGCTGGTTTATACCCCCATACCCATACACTGATGACAGTGGCAGATCAGAGGAGGGAGGGCACAGGGGCACGTGACACCCCCCCCCCCCCCTTTTAGTGCCATAATCCCATACCTGATTAAACACCCATACTTCACCATTGCGCGTTGGTTTGGGAACACCATGGCCGTTGTAGTGAAAAAGAACACGCTCACTCTGTGCACAAATTGGAGAAAAACAAACACTCTGTTTAGATTATACACAAACACAAACACCTGCATGCAGATGCAATAAAAGAAAGAGAGAGAGAGAGAGAGAGACTGACAGAGTAGGGAGACTGTACCTTCGCTTGTCTACGCAATGACAGGCACATCTTCTCAATGTCATATTTGGTTGGATCAGGGCAGAGCTTGAAGCAAGCCTTCAAAATCACACAACAACAGGAAGTACATGCATAATTTAGCTGAATGTTAAGGCCAAACACTTCCCCTAAAAGTCACAAGGCAGTGAAGTATTGTAAAAGTCCAGCAAATCCAATACATAAAGGGGTGTTTTGATGGCAAGCACTACAGCTTCTCAAGATCTTTCCTTCAGAAGGAACAAATCAACACACACATGCAACTGGAGATATCAGAGTTTGAAATCTATTGTCAGTCGCTAAGTAAACATCCAATTATTTTGACTCAGATTAAACATTTAATGGATAACATGTTGCACAATGGCCACTCCTTTATTAAAGAATGACCAGGCCCAAATCACAGAGCTACACAACAGTAAAGCTACAGCACTGCCTTTCCAGAATATAATTCCTTTGACCGCCTCTAAATTAACAAGTTGACACAAGCTGTCTATGACAATACACTTACAGAACAGTGTCAGTGACCATGATGTAATACTAGTATCATGTCACACAGCTACCAAGATATCATGGCCACAATGAAATGATGTTTGCTAGTTTTAACGATGATGTCACAGGGCAACCATGACGATGTTATTGCACAATGGTAATGACGTAATGTTGTGATGCTCATGTCCTGATGAAGTCATGGTACAACATTGACAAACCAGAGTACGAACCACAGTGCAGGCAATCTCAAAGAATGACAGGCAATGATGTGATAACTGGTCACCTTATTATAGAACCCCAATGGGTGGTATTGCATTGAGCAAATTATGTGTTTGCCCAGTTCAACAGTTAATGCTTCTCCTGATAAAATCTCATCCACTGCTATAATGATAACCCTCCTCTTTTCCAAGCATTCCTTTCCAACTGTAAACCTCTGTTCAGATCACAATGTAAACATACAAATGCTGAGGTCCTACCTAAGCCCGTCTATATAATTAAATGTGGTAGCGTGTGCCTGTCAAACTCCAAAATCTTGAGAGCGGCAAATGACAATGGAGCCTTCTTGGCCATTTTTGATTACTACGGAAAAGCCTGTCACAGGGAGCAGGTTCAAGTCGACGACTCCATACCAAGGATCTTGCCAGGAACATGAGTCACGACTGAGGAGACAGCTGTACAAAGAGTGATGGATGCTGAGGGAGCCAGACTTCAATGCCCAAATGGCAGAAACATCCAACTTAAACTGAGCGAGCTGATAGCTATAGACAATGGGCATCAAATGCGAGGAGTACTAGAAATGCCCAAGCACTGATTACCTACTGAGAAAGAGATGAGAGAAGATCGAGGTCAAGACTTGAGACCCATTCTTCTTGGTCAAGAAAGTGCATCAAGGCATCACTTAGGTTCTACGTCTTTCATCAGAAAAGCTGTAGTAGTTGTTGCATAAAGGGATTTTTATGCATGCCATCAGAGCAGAAACATACTTTCCAAGAAAATCCAAAGCTGAATAATGTATTTTTGAGAGTTTTTTGCTGTACACTGTCAGCAGGTCCAGCTAGTTTGACAATGGAAGTCTTTCATCAGGACAGCCGCAAATCAGTAACAGCCAGAGAATTTTTGCTGAACTATGGCTGATAAACAGGACATATTTGTTTGCACACCCAACCAACCAAGTCTCAGTTACATAGTCTTCCAGACATCCTATGGCTGGGATAGTAAGCTAGCTGCCCAGAATTTTGACTGCTATTGCTACTGCACTGCTATTATAGCAATCAACACTACAAAATTATTAGTAATAAATTTATTACATATCCTAACAGAGTCTAGGCTAAATATGCTAGGGAGAATGATAATCTACACAAGCATGTACCATACTATCGCACATATCTACCAGACCGCATTCCCATGCACGTGTAGTAAACCTTTCTGTGCAGCTAAGCATCACCAATAGTTAGTCAGTGCAAGAACACATCGGATTCAAGTTCTTTGTGCCAGGCTTCTGAACCTGAAGCACACAAATAACTATATGTTCCTCCTATCTGATAGTAACTATGTGTTTGCCAATTGGCTGCAGACTGCTGGAATGGCGTGGGATTTACGGGCAAGCTATCTTATTCACACTGACTGCACGTAGGTGAGACTCATGATTGCATGACACCATATCTAAGGCTTAAAATCTTTTATATCACTGGTTGTTAAAGCTAATGCAATGCCGTAGCTTCTCTTGCCAAATTAGACAGAGACTTTATTACTCAGTCACCTTACAAATTATTAGGATGCCTATTGATTACAGGAGAGTATGATTGGGTTTCAGCCTTTAAGCCCCTTCAAGAGATCTTCAGGCTGCCACATCGCCATTGTTTTTCATCCTCTACTTACCAAATCATCCTGTAAAAACCATCATTAAGTTGCCAAAGCAATCTTCATGGTCACATTTACTGATAGGAAGTATGTGTGTGCAGTGTGAGAGTGTTTGTGTGTTAGTCCATGTGCATTGCATGTAAGCACTGTCTGTGTGCATTGCATGTAGGCACTCCCTGTGTGCATTGCATGTGGGCACTCTCTGCGTGCATTGCATGTAGGCACTCTCCATGCACATTGCATGTGGGCACTCTCTGTCTGTATTGCATGTAGGCACTCTCTGTGTGCATTGCATGTAGGCACTGTCTGTGTGCACTGCATGTGGGCACTCTCGTGTGCATTGCATGTGGGCACTCTCTGTGTGCATTGCATGTAGGCACTGTCTGTGTGCATTGCATGTGGGCACTGTCCGTGTGCATTGCATGTGGGCACTGCCTGTGTGCATTGCATGTAAGCACTGTCTGTGTGCATTGCATGTGGGCAGTCTGAGTGCATTGCATGTAGGCACTCTCTGTGTGCATTGCATGTAAGCACTGTCTGTGTGCATTGCATGTGGGCACTCTCTGTGTATATTGCATGTAGACACTCTCTGTGTGCATTGCATGTAGGCACTGTCTGTGTGCATTGCACGTGGGCACTCTCTGTGTATATTGCATGTAG
>JAOWAW010142174.1:0-10697 GCA_028565695.1 Nicola tetela
ACCGTACAATCGCACACACTCACCGTATCATTAGTTGGAGGAGTGGCTGCAGCTTTCTTGCCTGCTTCTTGCTCTGGGCGAGACTGGGAAAACATCCTCTAAGACCTTGACCAAGGCTGCCTTGGCCGCCATAGCGGCAGAACTAAGAAAAACCTAAGAACTATAAGGTTGAAGTTCGTGGAAGCTCGACATAAAGAGGCCAGATTTTCATTAAAGAGGCCAGATTTTCTAAAATATCCGGAGAAGATCGTTCTCTAACAGCAGCTCCGAAATGGTAAGTACTTCGTCATGTCGTCCAGCGAAGAAGCCTTTTGAGCTTCGCAACTGGCAACCTTGTAAACACCTACATGTACGACAGTAGTAAATTCCAGAGACGTGTGCGGCACGGTAGTCAGTGACCGTCGCAGTATATCGAAGTTATCGCGATTTCCTTCGAAGGATCGATAGTGTAAACGCACAAAATTTCAACAACTGTTTAATTTCGGCACCCGCCCGAATGACTAAATTTAGTCTCCGCTGAGATTTTGACAGCTCCGCAATCTTCGCACTCATGTACAAGTGCAGGCCAGTACGCCACATACATGTACTGAACGTTAATGTCTTAGTACGCGTTACCGGAGTTCGCGGGATGCTTTCCGTTACTTTGTCACCTCCTTTAAAAAGTTTCGTCGCCTTGGATTTCAACTTCCGACATATTGACCTAGTACCCGTGCCGAAAATAAATCGCTGCCCAGATGTCGAAAGCCACCCTTTCCGAATTTTTTGCGCTTCAGTTTTGTGCGTTTACAATAGTTGTCGTGGCACTTTGTCGCGTGTCTGCTCGATGCGCAACGTACCATCGAACTCAGTTAATAAATCCCTAACCCTGATTTGGACGACGTGCAGGTAAGTCGAGCTCCAATGAGTCGACGGACTACTTCGGCGAAAACTGCTTGATCGACAAACCATTTCGACGACATACCAATTCAATGAAAGATATATGATCATATTGAGTTAGGGCTAGGGTTACGGATACGGTCAAGCCTAAGGGATGGTGTTAGGGTTTGGGTTAGCGTTACGGTTAAGCCTAAGGGATAGCGTTAGGGTTTGGGTTAGCGTTACGGTTAAGCCTAAGGGATAGCGTTAGGGTTTGGGTTAGCGTTACGGTCAAGCCTAAGGGATAGCGTTAAGGTTTAGGTTAGCGTTACGATCAAGCCTAAGGGATAGTGTTAGGGTCAAGCCTAAGGGATAGCGTTAGGGTTTGGGTTAGCGTTACGGTCAAGCCTAAGGGATAACGTTAGGGTTTGGGTTAGCGTTACAGCAGTTTTCGTGTTAATGTCGAGTGCTGTAGGGTGCGATGTGTGGGTCATTCTGAGAACTGAAGTGGTGCCGAACAGGATCCTATGCAATGCAATAGTCTGCCACCCTCCATCCAATCAATTCCAGAACAAAACGCCTAAAAGAAAGCCGTTAAAGACCACTCGAAAAGATATAAACTTGACACACACAGACATACCATTCTAATACTACCTTCTATCCATCATAGAGTTCTTTTTCTGCAAGTGTTTTTTTTTCTCTTTCTTTACCTTCACTCCTTTCGCCATTTTCTTCCCTGTACCCGTTTGTTTACCCAGTAAGGAGACCCCTCGATCAGGAATTTTTATTCCTGCTGGGAATCCTCAAAAAAAAAAAACAGGCGGGTATCAAACTGTCGCATTAGGGGCGTAGTTCTGACTTACTGTTGCAGGCGTGCGCACTGAGGCTCTGAGTTTGGCCTACTTCTGGCGAAGTCCTTCCTATGCGTGACTTTATTTTATTTTACATTTTCGGACTTTTCGGTTTTCCTGTACAAAAATTGCTTTTAATGCCACACTTTGACCATTAATGCCGACTTTAATGCTTCAGCGCAAATTCTACTTTAATGCTAATCAGTGCCGACCATATGGGAGAAGGCCCAGCGTACATGTAGTGTTTCATACTGCAACACCTTAATCAGCGCCGGTACGGTACTGGCAAGTAAACCCAGCAGGCTATACATATAATTGGCTTGCTTCAAGATTTCCGGTATATCATTGTTTGCAATAAGATTAATTGCGGACCCGCGTGCGATGCCGCTGAAGAAAGCAGCCAAGTTCACCGAACATACGCTTGAAGTGTAAAATCAATTAAAGGAACAGCAACAACAATGCTCCAACTTCTAGAGGGAAAGTCCACGTGCGAAGAGCAGGTCACTGGCTGAAAAGAATGCACGGTACTAAACAAGCTGGCGCATGACAGAAGCAGTTGGGCCACTTGTATAGGGCATCCTCTTTACCTTCCTCTTCCTCCCTTGAAGTGCTGGTTCACTGTTAAGTAAAGTGTGATCGCGAGCCACCTCCGTTAAAGTAGACTTGTTACACTCATGATGGCAAACTACATCACTCTCCAACTATAGGCAGCTTTCCGTTTTAGTTCAATGAAAATTGGCCATGTATGCCCAGGGCAAAGAAGTCCACAAGACAACTTAGCTTTACATGTTGCACTGACAGTGCGCTTTTTATTATCCACTGATACCTCAGCGTCTTTCTTGGTCAAATTCTTGGGTTAACATAACGAAAAAAAATTTCAGCTTAAGTCATATACGGAACGGACGCATATAATTCTTGAGAAAGAAAAACTGGCAAACGGAAGTATTGGCTGTTCAGCCATACAAGAGGATAATAAAGAAAGAAAGAAAGAAAGAGGAAATGAATATGGTGAAGAAGTATAAGAGACAACTAAACTAACTTGAACGGGAACAAAACGAGGACAACAACTGTTCCTATGTCTTCAACAAATACATGGTGACCAAATGGATAGAAAACGCATCAATGGTTTGGCGGCTTAGTGAGCAGATTCCATGCTTGTGATCAGTTCAAAGCAAACAGGAAGGTGACAAAGAGGAGAAGAAAAAGAACAGGGTGAGGACTAGCTGCATGATATGCACCAGAACCGTTTGTGCCTGTTCCGTTGGTACAAAGTCCTGCATTGCAATTTTCTGCCACACTACGTGGACAGTTGCTGCATGACGTTCCACTAATCCACGGTGATTGGCCAGCATAATTGCCACTACATGCAGGAAAATAAACAAATACTATGAGGCCAGGAAAACAACAGGGACTTGGGAGAGAAAGGCAGAAAGACAGAGAGAGAAACAAAGCTGAGAGGAACAGATAGAAAGAGAAAGAGAACTGAAACTTTGGGAGAGTCTAGGAAGGAGAGGTTGGAAAACTCAAAATAACTAATAACTTGAGCTCAGGAGTACTAATTTTCGAGTGAGGGTGACGAAGTAATGACACATAGAACTCTGTGAAATATCAAAGAAATCAGAGAGAGAAGGACTTTGTCACCAACTTCTCCTGAAATCTTTGCTTCAAAGTTTCAAAGTTCAAACGCCAGCTAGTGTGCAGAGAAGAGCACTCATCATGCATGGTAGATTTCTTGCTCCTCAACTCTGTCAACGATTTCCTCCTCAGCCAATGTAGAGAGGGTTTCTTTACCTGCTCAGGCTATTTCCAAAACAAGTTGCTAATGGAAGAAAAACAAAATGTATTTGAGCACAAACCGCTAATTGACTTCCAACAAAAGAACAACCTTTGCCAAATTTAGAAAAAAAACTGAGAAAGTACTAGCTGTGCATACCCTGGTCCATAGTTACAGACAACCATGGTTCCTTGTGTAATACTGCCAGCATTAGTCACGGTTGAGCAATCAGCAATGCCACAGCCAAGAGCGAAACTTGTTGCCCAGGCAAGCTACAAAGTTTAGACATTGAAAAGAAAGCCACAAACATATAAAGAGATACAGGGAGAGAGGGAGAAACAGAGAAGGGAGTAAAGAGAGAGGTAACCAGCTGCTTTCTTCTCCGTTAGTAGTGAACAATCTATCATTTTACTTTTGTTGAAATGCAATATTTTGTGTAAAAAGAGTCACCCAATTTAGACTCTAATGATATGGCAAGTTATTGCAGAAAAGCAACATATTAGTCAAAACACATGGTTATGGAGGGTTGGATGGCATGCAGTATAATGCCACAGAACATTCACCAGAGTGTAACATTGTGCCACCTGGATGTGCATGGTGTCGCTTAACTAAGTCACCTGTTATCACATGTGTAATCTATAAATGCCATGGTGTGTTTCCAATACATCCATACTCGAAACAATTGGCATCTACAGGCCATTGGCTTCTCAACAGGCTGCATCACAAAATACAAACGATGATAACCTTAGAAGTTGTAAGTGCAGACAGAGAGAAATGGGGAGGATGGAGTTGTGAGGGGAGTTATATTCCTTCTTTAGCCTACAAAGAAAAACATCGATCTCCCTCCTGTACGGTTAATACATATGTAAATGGTCATAGTCATGATAATCATTGAAATTACTACAAGTTCAATACAAACCCTGAATTGAAGCAAATCAGTGGGTATATAGACAATACCTGATAGACAGTAATGTCACTATATCCACCTAAACAGTTTGTTTCAAACCTATTCAAAGTCTAACCTAGCTTTATTGCATGCTATGCTATGATAAAGATCAATGACAGACTACAGCCAGTTTGTGAATTTTACCAAGATCTTCAGGTACACTCCCTATCCTGTTAGGTGACAAAGACAAACTTGTGTGCATGTGGTGCTAGCGGTGAGCATCTCAACGTGTTCACTATAGTCTAAGTGCCCAAAAGATGATATCTACCACACTCACCTGAGTAAAATGGCCGCACACTTTACCAGAATTACATCTGCCACCTCCTGTACTGCTGTAGGTGTAATCTGATCGTTCATTATCCCAGCTAATCGTTGATCCGTTGGCAACTGCCTGACGTGTGGACAGACCACGCCCAGAAGTCAGGTAAAGGTTTTCACCAACGTATGAAAAGCCAGCGTTCTGTTGTTTGGCCTCCTTTTGCAGATTGGGGTTGTGTCGCCAAATACACTTGTTAGCATAGGCCTGTGCAACACGCTCCAGCGGTGTGCTCCATACCTATGAAAGAATGGAATACAGCTATTTTTTTAAAATGTGGTTTTAATAAATCGGATCATTTATTCTGATTTGTCAGGTATTATTTCTATCTGGAGCTGAACATAAAATGTGACGCACAAGAACATGGCTCTTGATTGGAAATACTCTGCAACTGGTCAGTTGAGACTGATTCTCAGCCCAGTGTCAGACTGAGCTATGATGATAGAAAGATGGTGTGACCCGTGAAAACCTCCAGTCTGATAGAAAATTCACGGTTTTATACGTTCTAGAGTAGCCTATGATGAGTCCTTTAAATTTAGCAATACTCCCACACACTGCAGTTGGTCGCTGTATCTGTCTGTTTGAGTCCCAGGTTATGGAGTATGAGATCTTTCTGACTCATGCCTGGGTCCATGGTATTAGCCAATCGGAGAGCGCAAATAAGTAGCTGGGAAAGATTGAGCCATGTTGCTTGTGTTCTTTTACTGAGAAACAGAGTGAGATGTTTGACATGGTCTACTACAGTCTCAGCTATTTCTGGCCAGGTACCAAGTCTCTCTCACCAAACCGCAAATTCAAATGTTTGCCACGGGTGCCTGCTCCTCAGTACACAACCTATTACGGGGTGAGGCAGCTTCTGAAGATGGCAGCCATTCTGGATCCTCTGGCAATGTTTGTTGTGGATAACACTTGAATATGTTGAACTCGTAAAGGTAACAGTGTTGCAGTCTTATTGATGTTTACAACGCGCTTGCAGCCGTGCGCTTGTCAGCTACCGTGCACGCTTGGTCAAGGCTGGTCTAGCTATAGTCTGAACTTGGAGGTTTAGTCTTCATGCCTTTCAGGCAATCGATTTTGGTAAACTACCGTTGTCTATCTTGGACGCTGTCACCGGTCTCTTCAACTCCCGTTCCACCCGACTTTTCTAAAGAAGGAGATGAAAGGATTATCAGAAATCTCCTAGTCAGGGCGTGAATCCATTCTTCATTGAAGTTCCCTGTGATTGTCCAAATTAAACAAACCAAGTCTTTCCTACACGGTCAAGTCTGGCCAGTGCTTCGATCTCTTGTTCAGGAGACGACTGACGCCCGGCACTAAACCGGCATTAAAAGATTATAATGAAGTGACTGACTTCAATTTTCAACATCTGAGTGCACGTGGGTTATCACATGTTGCGTGACGTCATCCATACAAAGTGATTTGCGAAATGAGAGAGTGATTCACGCATATCACCCGCAGCCAGTCGAATTTCGTCCAAATGTTGTGTTCAAAAGACCTGTCCAACGTCCCGCTCAGGATCCTTCGACTAGGTCCGTAACTAACGACAAGCATCGTTGTTGCTAACCAATGTATCATTTCTTTAAATTTGTGCGGAGATCCTGCTATAGCAGGTGACGATGTGCATTTTTGTTACTATGTTGCCATAATAACTGAATGTTGCCAAAACTGAATTTTTGTTGCTAGCGTTGGCGCATGCGGGCCTCGGATATGATTTCACAATATCACCCTCCTACTCGGGTGTGAACCTATACATATTTAGTGCCAATCATCTCAATATCGTTTCATGTCTGTTCATCTATGGCTCGTATCTGCCACGTTCATGATGAAACAGGAGCTGAGAACGCAAACCGGGACGAACAGGCGCCAGCTGCGATCCGCCATTACTTTTCATACCCATTTTTGGCGAGTATGGGCTGTAGATTCGCAGAGCTCGCCTGTGCACGCTTTCTCCTGCCCCTGAAAAATGCAAGGGGTATGCCGTCTGCCTCATAAAGAGAACTGACCAAACTCTATGGGTTGAAGGGTTGAGGTATCAGACCCCATGTTCCCAGCCATCGATAGTTGCTCTTTGCGTTGGGCTTCTGCAAGCTATAACCCGCACTCTACTAGAACTGAAACATCGTCAAAATGATTTGAAGTACCAGCACTCAGACGGACTTACCATTTCCCGCATGTTTGCCGCTGCCGGCGATACCGCGCGTCGTTTGGCGTTATGGGTGTTGAGAAAGTCGTTTCTCTGATCCGCAGTTAGCTGAGCATGAGCCATGCCAAGCAGAAGGGCCACTGCAGCCAAGGTCAACATTGCGCTCTTACCGTCGTGCAGCCAGTTTAACCCTGGCAAATAAATCCTCTTCATTTCTGAAACGCCAGCTTGAGACTGTGATCTGAAAGATACGTATATACTATACACTGCGATGGATATGGGCACCTACGAACAGCACTGCGTGGAGTCTTTCAAATGCTCACACTCTGCCACTGATCTGGCATCACGACCCTGTTGGCCAGTTGTCTTGGGCGCACTTCGCAGGCGAAGCGTAATATAAATTCTACTCAGTGTACACCGGTCTCTCAGAGCTCAGCTGGTTGCTAGAGTTTTCAAATGACGGGCTAGAAAGCTGCTATGCAGCTGTAGGACTGCAAACTGGTAGACTACCAATCCTTGCACCGCGGCTCCCGGGGCTAGACCAAACTACCAAAAATAGAGTGCGCAGGATCAGAGGCGTGGCGTGACGGCCGGATTAGCAAGCTCCGCCCTTGGCCTTGACCAGGCCAAGCCAGGCCAGGCCAGGCCAGACCAGTGGAAGGCAGTAGTTTGTTGACATACCCTTTATTGAAGATATTAAAGAGTTACCACTGGCACCCACCTCGGATACGTCTAAGAGAGCGGAAAAGCAAAATAGACATACAAGGTTATGTAGAGATGTGCGGCGTACTGTTTAATACTGAGGATTTTTTTAAAAATATAATATCCATAGGGTGTGCGGTTTCTTCCTTGTCAGCGTCCGAGAGTTTCCTCTGGGTTCTCCGGTTTCCTCCCTCTCAAATAAAGAAAACATCACCCTGAATACTCTAAGCAGTTATGCAGCAGGTTATTTCCCTACCGCCAAACTTGGCATTGCTGCAGGGTGAGCCTGGCTGCTTGGGTGGGATGGGTCGTGGTTGTCCATACAAATCCCTGCGCCTATAATGGATTATTACCGCAATGGTGAGGGCTAGTCTGGGAGGACTTCCACGGCACCGCTCGAGCTAACCGGCGAGTGGTTAAAAAGAAAAAGAAAAAAAAACGATGTGCGTGCACTTACAGACCCCTTGCTACTCGACAAGTCTGTATTACAAGATAGCATAAAAGGAGAGAAGACCTAAGTACAAAGTGAGGGAGATGGCCTACTGAGTGCATGAAAAGAAAAAGCGATGCCTTCCCTACTGGGCCTTGTCGCAAACAAAAATAAATGGGATCAAGTAGAGCGAGGAGTTAGGAGTGGTGGTGGTGTCCAAGAGAGCTCAAATCGGGAGGAAAAGATTGTGTAGGAACAGAGAGTCGCAATTTGGGAGAGGTTAGTGCGGAGACTTTTGGTGCGAATAGAAAATTTGGATCGGAGGTTAGAGGAAAGGCAATCAAAATTTGAGCAGGAGACGAAACTAATCAGTCGCTTCGATTTCTTGTAATGTATACACTTCAATGGTGATCCCCTCGATTACAGGTGACATCCTCTATTTGGGGAAACCCTTCAAATATATATACAGTATAATAATAAAAAAATAATGCATAATAATAAAAAAAACCCACGCGAGTCGATTTCTAGGGGTATAAGCTTAGGGTGGTAGGATGCATGCTTAAGATCATGTACAAGCGGGGCATAGCAGTCAGATTTGCATGCATGGGCTGATGAGATGTTCGTTTCAAAGGAAATGGTGAGTTCGATATGGAGAATGCGGTTGTTTGGAAAGATTAGCACAAGATCAGGTCGTAGTGGGGTTGTGATGATGTCTGGAGGGATGGTGGAACCAGAAGGGGATAAGTGGTCAGGGAGATCAGCATAGATTTGTGGGGATGATCGGGGATTTTGTAGGCTGAGATAAGAGAAAGTACGAAGTGTTTCAGGACGGAGTTATGGCGCAAGGTGTAACGGCCTTGCTGAAGGAAAGGGGGCAGTGATCAAGGATGTGGTGAAGGGTCTGGTGGTTTTGACAATGGGGATAGTGGAAGGATGAACGTTTGTGCATGCGTTTTAGTGAGGCAAGAGTAGGTAGGCAGTCAATAGAAGATCGGAGGATGAAACACATTAAATGTTTTGGAAGAGAATAGATGTAGGATTTCTATGTAGCGTCGGTGTTTTCTAGATAAAGAAGGTTAAGGAAGGATCCTTGTACAAGAAGGGGTTTAACTTTGTTGTGGTAAAAAGTGAGAAGTTGTTCGGGAAGATCTTGTTTAATTTTCATTTTTATTTGTTGGAGATGGGTGGAGGGGGGAATTTGGGTGTTATCTGGGGATGGTCTGAGGAGAGGTGAGACAAATTTGTTGCAAGTTGACAGAGTGGAAGGTTTTGATGAGGAGGAACAGGAACTGAATTTGTAGGAGGGTGCAGACCGTACGTTAGGGTCTAGAGAAAGAGATAGGGCTGCAAAAGAGAGGGCATGGCATTCGAGGTAAAGAGAGGAAATAGTGGGAACGTCGAGAGTGGAATTAGTAGATCCAGACTATCATCGAGAAGTAGATATTAATAGCCTTGAGTTTGGGTTTCACCAGAGAATCACAACCGAGCCGCGAAACCCTCGCTCGCGCCTATGAGTAGCCTTCTTTCAACCTTATTTGAATAATGGATACAATTTCAATCTTCAAAGAAACAGCTGAGATGCTAAACTGAGTTGTGTACATTCATGTTCGTTGGCAGTAACAACGTAGCAACAAGAGGTTGTTACAAGGTTACAACAAGAGCAACAATTGTTGCTCTTGCTGTAACCTTGTAACGACATGTTGCAATGACACAGATGCATTGCTAGTCCTAACAGCACTCAAGTCGATAGCGTCGGCTTCAAATGGTTCTAAAGGTCATTAACTTTGGTGTCATTAGGTTCTAAAGGTCGTTGAGAAGTAGATATTTATAGCCTTGAGTTCAGGTTTGACCGGAGAATCACAACCGAGCACTAGCTGCGAAACCCGCACTCGCGGCTATGAATAGCTTTATTCTAAACTGAGTTGTGTACAGTTACAACATAGCAACAGGAGGTTGTCACAAGGTTACAACAAGAGCAATTCTTGCTCTTGCTGTAACCTTGTAACGACATGTTGTTGCAATGAAACAGATGCATTGCGATTCCTAACAGCACTCAAGTCTATGACGTCGGGTTCAAAGGGTTCTAAGGGTCATGAACGTTGGGGTCATTAGGTTCTAAAGGTCTTCAAAAAATTGAGGACCTTTTTCTTGTTCGATTCTGATTAACTAAACCATGACAAGGAGCATGAAGAGTTGAAAGAAAACCGTTCACGATCACGGCAGGAGAATAATAAGTAATAACCAATCCTTGGCCTCGAGTAATAATGAGTAGATCTACTTGTTAGAAAGGCAAAAAGTTGCCCATATACCCACCTTAGGACAGAACGAACTATAGAAAAAGCGGAACGGCGTGTGCCTGCAGATGTCTTGCGAGGTAAATTCTATAGTAAAGGTAAAGAAAAAAAATTTGAATTTACACAGTCATGAATCTTCGTCCACCGGCGGTTTTGCTGTAATAGGAAGGAAAGACACGGAGAAACGACAAGAGGGAGAGGCACAAAGGAGAGCTTACAGGGATTAGAAAAGCGCAGAGAACGACGCCCTTCCCCTTAATGGGTCTTCTCGTAAAAATAAGTTAAGCATAGCAAGGAATGACAAGAAGAAGAGGTGAAAGTCAGGTGTACGTGACGTCACAGTCAGAACAGGAGATACATACATACATACATACATACATACATAC
>JAOWAW010142185.1:0-21517 GCA_028565695.1 Nicola tetela
AGCAGGGTGATAGGACACACCCTTGTCTTAGGCCGGACTCTATTCTAAACTCCTCAGAAAGTGTTTGGCCCACCCGCGCCTTTGCCCGCACATTGTCGTAGAGCTCCTGACACACCCGAAGAAACTTTCCCTTTATGCCACACATATTCAACTTTTCCCACAACCCGTCCCGCCACACTTTGTCATATGCCTTTTCCAGATCTAGGAAGGCTACCCATGTCTTCTTCCCTTCTGCTCTTCGAATCTGCATGATTCCATTAACTACAAACAACTTGTCTATAGTTTGTCGATGATGATGATGTATTTGTATTTGTATTTGTATTTGTATTTGTATTTTATTGCCCATAGCTTTTGCAACAGCAGGGGTGCAAAACAAAAGGAAAACTGTAAATCCACAATGACACCAACCAAAAAAAGAAAAATCAATCAGCAGGATGATGATATGATGATGATGATGATGATGATGATGATGATGACGATGATGATGACGATGATGATGACGATGACGATGATGATGACGATGACGATGACGATGATGATGACGATGATGATGACGATGATGATGACGATGACAATGACGATGACGATGACGATGACGATGACGATGGCGATGACGATGGCGATGACGATGATGACGATGGCGATGACGATGATGATGATGATGATGATGATGATGATGATGATGATGATGATGATGATGATGATGATAAGGATAATATGACCTGCAGGTTGCAGTGGATGTTGAGATCTGCGCAATACTCGTGCATAGAAATTACATTAAAAACATTGTGAAAAGCCTTTTACCTTTGTTTTCCTTCAACACATAAAGATTTCCTCCTTTAATCCGCTTTTAGCAGCTGTTTATTCAAACTGGACAGATTTCACATTGAACTTACAACGCGCTGAGCATGGCAAGGTTGGCGAAAATTTCGTCTTTCAGCGAAGTAAAATGGTTATTGTTGAGATGTCTGCAATTAAGGATAAATGGAACGTTTATCAGTGTTAGTCGACGTCTGCCAAATTCCCATAAATTAATGTTTCTGCTTTAAAATGTTTGCTGGCTATGTAGGGTGTGGGGTTCATTGCCCACGGCAACCAACTAATGTTTTATTGGCAACGTGATTTGGCACAAATGTAAATTTCGGCCATCAAAATTTTGCGTAAAATCAGAAAACACTAATATTTATTTCTGCTAGAAAAATTCAAAATAAAACTTTGAAAAATGCATGGCTGGTGGTAAATGAATTTTTGATTTAGCCCCAAGCTGCAAAATGCGGGATAAAACTTTGAAACATGACTGCTGAGCTGGATGCATGATACCTCATGATACCTGCGAGCGCTTGAGGCGCACTAAACTACTGCTAACGAGCTAGCTCGGCTCTCCGACCTCTTTCCTACGTCGACATGAGTGGAAGAACAATTCCCAAAGTACTTCATATTTTGCCCAAACACACTGATGAGAGAGTCCGCTCTATTGATGGATGGGCTCTTCTCGAAAGCCAGGATATCGCCAGCGCTGTTGAAGAGGCGGAGACTCGCATGAATATGACATTTGCGCGCAGCGCTGTCTCTCCATCCTAGCCGACACCGGACGCTACCAAACTGCCGCGCTTGCATGTTTCGTTGGGTATTAATTCGTCAGTCGTCGGCGGTGAAAGATGTCAAGCGGGTCACCCTCGCCAATCTATTTCACGTCGTCGGCGAATCTGTGGTGCTGGTAGTGAGAGTAGGGCTGTCTCTAAGAGGACGATAATATCTGGACCAAACAGCAAAGTTGATGGATCGCCGTCGTTTAAGAACAGGATGAAACTTCGAGCATTGTTGTTTTATTGACGTAGAAGGGCACCGCTCAGAGAGCGGAGCAAGCGGTGTGCTTGTGGAATGGGTGATTGTACTTCGGAGGCTCAGTCGAGATATAACTATGTATGTTCAAAGCTTCTGAGGCTCAGCAAACTGTGCCTCAGAGCCCACAAAATTATTAACCACACACAGAAAACAGAGGTAAAGGAGAACATTTTTGCCAATCAGTGAAACCAAAAAACACATCAAAGGAAAAAGACCGCAGTAACACAAACCTAGGTGACCAAAAGAAACCAAAGCACCAATGAATTCGGCCTAGAGGGCTAGCCGCTGTCCGATAACAGGGCCTGAACAAAAGCTTGGTTGCGGGCAAACGCATCAGTCGAACCCTCAAAGCCTCTGCGGTGAAAAACTTGTGAAAATTGACTCCGACGACCAGTTCGGCTTTCTCGAGGATGCCGGCCGGCAAGGCACCATGTCGCTGAGCTGCAGACGCAGAGGCACCCCGCGTGGAATGCGCCCGAAGGATTGCAACGTCAATACCCGCCGCCTGCATCACTGACTTTAGCCATCTGGCTACTGTTGCAGCTGCCACTGTCTTGCAAAGCTGACGATAAGACAGCAAAAGAAGTCCAGATTGACCTTTCTGACGACTTTGTTAAAATATACACTTACAACCAAGTGTGGACGGGTTTGTGTGCACACAAGTGCAAATAATTTGCTTGTGCTGCTTGCTCTTTCTCGCAGAAAGGTTCTTCGGTAGTAGTAGATCTACAATTTTGATGAGACTCGGTCACTCTGAGTATTCTACCACAACTTTCTACAACTTCAGAAAACTAGCGCCGAATCACCGGACCCATTCCACAAGCTTTGGCACGAAGTACAATGGAGTGGGGATTGTATGAGGACATGAAGGAGAGTTGTATAGTCACTGGGCGCACGCCCATCAATGCTCAAATCACAGCAATTCATCGTCAAGAAAACTAAACAAACCGCTAAAAATAACTGACCCCACAAATATCATGTCAGAGCAGTACATCCCAGCCAGCCATTATCAGTGGCGAAGACCGGGTGCAAGGGCGACCGAGGTGGTAACTGTGTATTTGAAAAAGTCGTCAGAGAGAGGAGCGCCAGCACATTCTTTGTTTGTGATCGTTCGTTCAACGGTTCATCGACATCAGCACTAACACACCCACGGATCCGTGGATTTAACAGAGGTAACTTTTGATATGGTATGCACTGGATACTACAAAGCATACACATAGGGTGGGCCCTTAATTGGAGACTTGTACACGCTTCATGCAGTTCACACCGTGCCAATGTTGGGAACTGCGTCTTTTATTTTTTCAAAGCGGTGCGCAGGTGTGCCTTTGCTAGAGACGTACCGTTATTGGAGACCAGTGCTTATCTTAAAGGAAATATGTATGCCTAAAAAGAAGGCTCACTCAGGCGCCGAATACTCATGATGAGCTTGTACAGTGGGTGTAGACAGTGGAGAGTTCATGCGCGTATTTCCAATACCCAGGACACACGGCTGCAGTACACATGTACGAGGAAAGCACAGACTCACCACTACAAGAATCACGTTGCAGGGCCTAGTTGGAAAGAAAAGCCTGTGTGCGCAGGGCCTCTTTAACGATCGGCAATAAACCGAACAGTTATCTATTGTTTGTCCATATCGGAGAAAGGACAGTCTGAAGTTCGCTGTTAAAGATGTTACTTTCACAGTGGGGAGTTCTGGACTGTGAAATGGAGACGAGGAAGTTGGCGTTCGTGTTCTTTTAATCCTCTACGTGTCTTTACTTCGGAAGTCTCGCTGGGGCTGATTTTTCTGATTTTGTTAGGATCACAAATTCAACCGCCTCGGGGGAACCTTGTTATGGGTTTTGATGAAATTGCCTGGCATGGGACGGCGATCATTCGCGGTTCATCGTAGCCTCGTACAGAGGCGGTCTCAGATCGAACTGTTACTATTTTAAAGAAAATGATGTGACCACAACAGACGGGAAACCTGGCGCGGTAGACTCGGTGGGAAATGTGAGTGTTAAAACGCTTGTGGATGGAAATCACTTTCTGTTGGAGGGCATAGAAGTCACAACGTTGGACATCGACCGCAAAAAGAATCTTCTCCTGATGAGCTGGTCATATTACAACCACACCATAAGTGGCCCACAAAACGACTTTTGGAGAGTAAGTATTATTTCTGGAATTACATCCGTCGGCTTATCCCACTGACGTGGTTGAAAGAAACGTCGTTCAGCTCACTCCAGCAAAAAAAATGGCGAAAATTCCTACTCTAGCGCTAATGATGTGGCGGTGGCCCCGAACGGGAACGTTTGTGTCGCAAACTTTAACGGTTTTCGAATATTGCAGATAACACCAGCAGGGAAAACTACTACTTTTCTTTCGAGTACTGGTAACAGCACACATTTCAGCCAACCTTCATTTTTCGCCATTGTCTCCAAGGATAATTACGTTCTTATATTCATGGTTGTCGAACAGAGGAAGATAATCATAGGAGAGGGTTTGTTTAAAGTTCCCTTGGCGAACCCGAACGAAATGACTAAAGTAAGCTTTGGCGTAACCGAATTCACTCCATATTTCTTGGTCTGGGACGACACACGTACGTAACTTGTATGCCTTCTGCAAGAATACGTCACAGACTTTCGTTGCTACACTTACCTCAGACAACAACTGGATGACAGCAACTATAGTCAAGACAACAGCCGTCCCTAAGTTATGTAGCTCTTTGACTTCTCCTCACCCCCTTACATTCGTCCCGAAAGGTGGGAACCGGTTACTATGGACGACCTGTAACGAAGGTGTAGTCCCAATAAGGGGAGTCCCTCTTGCCCAATCCAAATTTAGTCCAAGTGATGGCATTAGCTTTCTTTTAACTACGTCAAGTTTCACAGTCTATTCTTTACTACTCCTTGTTGTTCTCGTTTGACAACGTGTTAATATTCTGGCTTGTATTTCCCTTCTTTGCGCTTCATTAGTAAGTTTGCGGGTTTTCTTGTTTGGCTAGATTTTCTTGTTGAACGTTTTGGTCTGCTGGAAAAAGCTGCCTATTGATTTTGAACCTCTCCTTTAGATGAATTAGCACGATATCACATTTGTGGCAATGGGCGGCCGGGGTAATTTTGTCGTCTTGAAAGCAATTAATTCCGGATATCCTAGACATTGAACTTTTTTTGTGGCTTTGATCTGCAGAGTACTAACGAAGTAGACCTAGTCCCTCTCAGAAGTCGCTTTTTTGCAAATACTCTCGTTCACGAGTGTAGACCAATAAGTATGGGATCAAGACGCTGGGTAAGCTGGATGTTAGTAAGATTTATAGAAACGTTTCCCCCATCCGTTATTTCAAAAGTGCTTCTCATCTCGCCCAGCGGTTGTGCATGTGTGCAAAAGACAAAAAGCGGTTACAAATTTTGTGAGTGCATGGACCAGAAAAACCAGTTACTCACTTAATTTTTTTCTCATGATCTCGGGACTTTCCCCACCATTCTTCATTTGTGAACAAAACATTGTCTTTGGGAGCAGTCAAATCATGTAACACTGACACGAGGATACACCGGCCTAGTCACACTATCCCTTGTAACGAATCACTCATCCAAGCTTGAAGTCTACGGCTGTTACAATTGGCGCAGACACATGGAACTTCGCAGGCTTTTCCCACCCAGGAGAAAGCGTTTGTAAAGCAGAATATCGACGCTAGTATCGCGAGTAGGAAAAACATAAATACGGGAATGCATTGCCCCTCCGCAAAGTCTCGACCTAAGTAATTCCTCTGGCATTTTGTGATAACATCCCTCCTCACAAGCGCAAAATTTGTTTTGTTACGTTTCGAATAAAGACCCTTCGACGATTCGGCGAGCGATGATATCGATTCGCTCGTCTTCGGGTGGTGCATTGCCTGGCCAAACTTCTATCGATAGATATAATTACTGACACGCGTACATCACTGAGTACATCACGAATCAGCTAGATGATTATGATGTGTACATGTGCAGAACTGGGCTCGTCGCTCGACGCGGATCGTGACTTTGTAGTCCCGATGCAAACTCTTGTCCCAAATGTGTTTTCTGGTCCTCGGGTGCAACACGTCGTGTGATACCCCTAGACAGTCGAAAGATGAAGTCTTGGTGGCCGAAGGGTCCGGGAAGTGAGCTTTTGTAGAGGCAGTGCTACACCTACGTATACTAACTATCCGGGCTCCCAGTTGAGCACAGTCTCACACCAACGATCTCATTCTATGATTTGGTTAAGACTGCACTTTACAAAAGTAAGCCTTCGCGGAATTCTCGACAACAACAAAAACAAAATGAAGGGAAAGGGCGCAGCGTCCAGAAAATACGATAGATCAAGGTACGGTATCGAGTACGCATCACGCTCAGTATGTGAGGTCACAACAGATCTATACGCCACTTTCGCACCTTGGGGTGGGTGCGAGGTAAAAATGGCGCTGGATGGCACAGTTGCAGCTTCTTCGTGCAATCTCTCTGCAGTGCAGATGCAAGACAAGCGGGCTGTTGCAACCTGTTGAGTTTTCCAAGAGGCCTTTCGGTTGGTTAGTTTAGTGCTTCCGCTGCTTAGCGCTTCTACATCGTCGCTGGGAACTCTTTGTTTTCATGACTGATCAGTCATCACCTGCCTTGGCCCAAGCAAATCGCGACGAAGCTCTATCGGGGTCGTTTGGAGGTACTACCAGCCACAGCAGCAAGCAGAAAAGGGCCTGGACTGAAAATGCCATCCACATGGATGGAGGTTGCATCTTTAAGTATGAAAGACCTTAGAATTGTTCTTGCCTTTCTTAATGTTCCTGTTACTGGTCGTGTGACGAAGGTGGATCTGCAGTATTCGCTGTATAGTGCTCTTAAGATTAGTACCACAGAAGACTGCAGTGCGCAAGATTCTCTTGCACCAATGGAGAGGGCTTCTATTCCTCCGTCAGTATTGCCATTTTGCCGAGGAGTGGGATCATTCACCTCTGTCAGTGCCTCGGATGCGAAATTATGGACGAAAGATCTTCGCAAGTACCCTACTCGCTACTAACTTCGATTTCAGTAAGATCGAAAACTACCTTGTGCACAGCCCAGACAAGGACTATGATGGTGAAAGCATACGTAGCTACATGGCGCTGAGAACCTATCAGCTGTTCGAGGAGCGCCATGTTAACAACACGGAATTCTGCCCGTCGTGAGCAGATTCGTCTGGCAAAGGGAGCCCCTTGTGCTTCTTCCGTTGTCACTTGAAGTGCCTTCCGTCTCAGGACACAACAAAGCAGCTTTTTATGGCTGCCAGTACTGATGGCTTTGTAACAGAAGTTGGTGTGGTTGGTGGAGAAGGATTGTTGGAGATCAAGTGCCCAGGTAGCCAAAAGACCATACACAGCCTCACTAAATCTAAGAAGAACTTTTGCCTGATCACTGCAGGAAGTGGTTTGCTCAGGTTGAAGCATAACCATGCCTATTATACACAAGTTCAGGTGGAAATGGCAGTAACTGGTCGTCAGTGGACTGACTTTGTTGCTTTTACATTGCCAGATGAAGAGAAAGCTCATGACATCTTCATTGAGCAGATTCACTTTTCACCAGCTTTTTTAAGGAACAAGCTTCTGCCTGCTGCTGAAGCTGTTTTTGCAAAGTTTATTGTTCTTGAACTACTCACACGGCGAGTTCGCCGGAGTGTTCCCTTGTTGGGCTGAGTGTGTCTTTATGTTTGGTGTTTTCTTTCTTTTTCAAACTCCTCTCATGTTGTGCTGCAGTTCTAGTGTCAACAAAACAAAACATTCATCAAGATGCCTGTTTCTGCTTGTAACACTGCAAATCACTCTAGGAATAGACCTTTATTAAAGATTCAACAGTACAAAGAGCAAGGGGTTGAAGAGGACAAAAAATGAAGACAAAAGAAGAGAAAGAGGTTGATTTATCAGCAGTTAAGTTTTACTATCTGTGAATGCTGTCACCTTGAATGTGGGTAGTGAATACTAAAAATTGATGTAACAATTACAAATCTAAAATGTTCGCAATGATGGGTTTCTGAAAGTTAGTTAGGAAAGAACAAACCTTAAAAATTTTCTCACTTGTATGATGCAAACTAAGAGACAAAAACCTCAAAATGGTAAAAAGCTTGATTCGCTGAGTGGCACGTTCGACATGTATCCTTGCATGGGCAATATGTCTTCTCCTAGTGACTTCAGCTGCAGTGAGGTGCACACGTTCAGCTGTAAGAAAAGAAGGGACCTAGAGCCTTCCACAGCATGTAGCCCCTTCTTTTTCCAGTAGAAATCCTCTGTCTGCCATGATATCCTTGCCAGGCTGCAAGAGGTTCAGGCAATCATCACAGGCAATTTTTTTGTCGCTCAATCGGCCTCCCCGGACACGTGAAACATACATGACACTTCCATTGGGACTTGTCCCAAGAAGGAACTCTATGGAATATTTTCCACGACTACCCTCTCAAAAGAAACCATCTCTGCAGGAGCAACATGAGAAACAAGGTTTGCTGTGCCCATAAACCAGTGAAAAAAGACTTCCAAGTACGCTGAGCGAATGAAAACGACTACAACGTGACATTGCAGGCAGTTCGAAGACTGTCGAAGACTGTACCACTGTGCCATCCAGCGCCATTTTTACCTCACATCCACCCCAAGGTGCGAAAGTGGCGTATTAGAGCTTTACTAGTATGTTTTTGTGGAGTGTAAATACGACAAAAGGATGAAATCAGAGAAACAGAACAGAGCGTGGATTTTGAGTCAACTAGCCAAACATCTTGCAGCGGAGGGTGTTACGCTGGACGAAGCTGCTGCCAAAAATCGGACAGATTGGATGCGGAAAACTGGCAAGAAACTTGTGGAGAAATTTGTTACCCCATCCTAAACGAATCTAAAAATAGAGAAAACAGGTGCAGCAGCGGAACCCTCTGAGGAAAGCAGCGATCCTTTGGCTGCGGTTAACTGGGAGGAGTTTCATAAAAAAAAGCTAGGTAGCCTCATTTACAGAAGTGTTTTTGAGCTGTTTGGAAACCATCCCACACGGGGTACATCTGCTGCAAGCAAGGCGTTGGATACCGCTGAGGTGAGCTCTGATGAAGAACTTGGCCAGACATTTACCATGGTAGAACACCCGGAAACTGATGGACTTCACAACGCTTACAAGCTGCCTCTTTCTGAAAAGGTTGATTGCATGTATGAATAGAAGCAGAGTAGTACAAACACCGCCAAAGCTACCATGCATCTGTAGCTGGAGGAAACAGAGTGACCTTCCTGACGTCAAAGATGAAATTGAAGATGACGATTGGCTATTTGAAATTGGGCTTACTAAGCGGAGGCACTGATTGTGCCCCTGAGACAGCTAGGACACCAAGAACAGAGGGGAAAAGGAAGGGAAAACGCAAAGTCATTGAGCTGGCTATCCTTGAGACACCTGCAGCCCCAGAAAACAGAAGTGATAGCATCTCCCCAAAACCACCAAACATAAGAGGTTGCAAGTAAAAGCAAAGCCAGGCGGACAACTTTTCACATTTTGAAGCTAGCCTTTTCTTGGAACTTTTGGACCTGTTCTAGAAGGCATACTTGGTGATTGCAAGTGTTTTCAATCACCTTAAGACTTGATGCTATGGTAATGCATGTGCCATGTTCATTGTGATCATGCTGTGGCATCCATGTTTTGTCCTTCTTCTGCTCTCTCCTCTTGTTCTTGTGAGCTTTCTGAATCATGGACTATTTCTTACCTATCCTGAGCTGTTGGCTATGTATCAAGGGTTGGGAATATAACGATACTGTCAAGACAACAAGCTTTTCAGGTAAGGGAACTGATTAATTGGCTTTTTTATCTTAGCTTTATTTTATTCTTTTGATTGGGATTTTTCTGATGTTCATCTTCCTACCATTGCAAGGTTTCTGAAAGGTGAAGGCTGTAGAGGCAACCCACATGATAGGTTAATCACAGACCAGTCAAAAGAAAATGTTTCCAAAGTTTTTTATTACAAAGATATCAAAACATCACTACAAACTTAAATGTCTCCATTGACTTGACCCTTTTATTTTGTCTGTGGAATCAACAGTGTCAACTGGAGGAGCATAACCACCAGTTTCAGACCTTGTTTTGGTACAAAGAAATAAAGGCACAGGCTAGTCTTTAGCAGCAATAGCTTCAGTAGCAGCAAGAATTTCAGCAGGGTGTGATGTCCTTGGTGGAATATCAAGGAAAACCGCACCGAAGAATGTTCCAGGTTGAGTTGAACTGAAGGAGCTGAATTTTTTTGTATTGCTTCAACTTCAAAACCTGTTTTGTTCGTTTATTTCTTCAGTTTTTGGTGGATAAACTTGATGAAAGCAAGGCAAATTTATCAATTGTCTCAAAGGTACTGTCTCAGAGTGGTTTCAAACACGTGTGTTGTGTGTTTATCTCACAGGCCTGAAGGATTTCCCAGCATAGAACAGCACACCACATATACATGATACAGCAAAGCAAGAGACAGTGGGAGTATTACCATCATGTGCACAAGACATAAATGGCATCCAGCAACGAGTTATGTATGATCATCAGACAAGAAACACACCAGTATGAAAAAACGTTTTATACTACAGGCTTGTGCTTCCACAGAGAAATCATATGCGGCAAATTAGGATGCACATACTGTGTTAGAGCATTTTGCATTTCTTCAACACCAACATCACGGTTGTGGTTTTGTTGACCATTCAGGCTGGGATGGCCGGCATCAAACTCTCCCAACCATACACAAATGAGGAAGCCCACCTTTCCAACTGATTGCAATTGTGTAAGGCAAAACAAAGAAGTGCAACTTTTGATGCAAACTCAGGATCTTTCAAGTTATTTTTCATAGCAGAACTCTGAAGCGTCCCTTCAGACTTCCAAATGTATGCTCAATAACTTGACGAGTTCTTATGAGACGGTAGTTAAATGTACATTACCCTGCCGTAAATGGCTCGGAGGTATAGCACTTCGTTAAGTACATGTATGTCGTCAAACTGAAGGCTGAATCCCAAATAAGTATGGCAGGAACTCAACTCTATTACGGGAAACATGAATATGGGACATACCAAGTTGGCACCATTGCCAAGAGCATACCAGGACGTACGCTGTACTGCCCTGTACGTTATTTTGCTTGAAACTGTGTTTTCGAAGAAGAAAGCACCACCAACTGCAAAGGACACCTGAGCGAAGAGCAACCCTTCCTCACTCTCATCATTCACAGACCCCCAAACTTTTATTGGATAATAATGTACCGGCATTAATTCAAAACATCACTCTTCACCAGCACAAAAATCATTGCTTGGGGACATTTCAGCTTGTCTGCCGCAATCTTTGTCAGGCGAATAAAAACCCACTGACGAGTTATGGAAACAATGATAATTATAGATTCGCTCATAATGACTTAGTCATTCCCGGTGCAAACTCATGCAAAAAAGAATGTCCCAATGTGTTCTCCGGTCTTTTTGTGTCACAAACCATGTGAAAACCTAAGACAGTTGCCAAAGCAGAATGTAGGTATTCAGTAGGGAAGTCTGCATGAACTACGTGTAACTGGGTGTGAGGAATCGCAGCCCCTGTTATCCCGGCCCCTGTAACACATTCACACAGAGACATCCAATAGTATCTGAGGGAACCCCTCTCCAGTACCTACCGGGCCAGACCCCTTTTGAGTCCTCGCAGGCCTGACTTGGGTTAATAAACTATGGCGTTTCCGTAGTGAGATGAACAATCTCGAAGTTACAGTGGACAGTGCTAGTTTCAAGGTGAAGTGTTCAGATTGCCATTAAGGTTTTGTTGGAGTTTCAACATTCAAATAAGTCCCAGTGTTCAGAGTCTGGCTCTTTCCCACATGCTGAGGTAGTCAGATTGCGTGTGAAATACTAACTCTCTGTTGATACACTTGTTGACATACAAATAGTTGGATTGCCTCCCAGCTTGCTTCAGTTGCATGGTCGATCGCCCTTTGCTGGTGAAACACTTGCTGTGGTGTAAGCAAGTCTCAATTAACATTCACGTACAGACAGATGGACGCCCAAAACATTTTTTATTATCTACACTGCCGACCTCATGCCCGCTATTCAAACCACAGGCAACCTGAAGTGCAACCTGTTTGCGAATGACACCGATCTTCTGGCCATACATAATTTCATTTCTGCAGCAAGGGACAACCAGCAATTCCTAGAACTGCCTTGTGGCTTTGCCAATGGCATATTTCTGTAAATGCAACAAAGCCTGTCACATTGCTCTTCAGCCGCAGCCCAGTTCACCTGGAGTATGATAACCTGCAGCCTGAAGAATCCACCCTCAGCCAGATTTAAAACCACCATCACCTTGGTTTGATGTTTTCTGACGACTTGCAATGGCAACTACATGTCGATATCATGCTGAAGAAGTGCAGCCGGCTTCTTGGTCTACTCAAACGCTTACAAGAAAGTGGTCTAAGGCGTGAAGCCCTTGCTACCTTTTACATCATCTACATGAGACCATGTCTGGAATATGCCACAATTATGTGGAGCCATTTATTGCAAAGTCAGTGCAACCAACTGGAAAGACTGCAGAGAAAAGTTGGAAAGATTGTACTTGGCCACTCTTTGTCTGAACAGGCTGACCCCGACGCTATATTAATATGTCTAAACTGGCCTACTCTGTCATCCCGTCATTAAGTACAGTTTGCTCTTTTTGCTCAACACCTCCACTTAGGATCACCAACAACTCCGTCCGACTTCGTCTCAATCACTCCTCCACTCATGTCAGCAGTAATACCCTGTTCAACTGTCCAGCACCCAAGAACATTCAGCCTCCCTCCTGCTCGAACATCTACCCACCTGAACTCAGCGATCTTTCTTGCCTGTCAAACGTACAACAATTTACCACATACCATTCAGTAAACATCTACATTTTTTTCTTTCAAACAACAAGCTCAAGAGTTTCTTCTTCACTTTCAATGCCTTGCTCAAGGCACATTTGCCATCAGCTAACTATCCACTTACGACACTCTCAACTCCTGACAAAACTAAAACAACTTCCTTGACACTTTCTCTCTCCCCTCTTCAGCTTCTCTCTCCTCTCTCCTCTCTCTGAAATATTTTCCCTTTGTCTTCTGTTCCTTTTTTTGCCTTTTTTTACTGTCTAATTAATTTGTCGATCCTCTTAATTTAAACTAATGGTTTTCCTTCTTTTTTATTTCATTTTATTTATTTAGTTATTTATGTATCCATTTTGTTGAAAGCTCTCCTTTATTGGTCATCAACCATTGCGGAAGTAAATAAAGATTAAGATTTAGTGGTGTGGGTGCATGGAACCCTCACATACCCTTCCTACCTATTGTGATTTGTAGACACAGAAGAAAACGTTTGTACTGTGGCAAAGGAATATTGACGCTAGGAATATCGACATGAATACGGGATGTACATGTATATGAACTTGCAAAGACGTATCTCAAAAGTGTTCTCTCGTAGTGGGGTGTCACATGCGGTATGACAACCCTAGACAGTGCTAGTTGCCGAAAGAGAACATAGGGTACTCTGTGTGAACTATGTGTAAGCGGGTGGGATCGCCCCCTCCCCCCCCCCCCCCCTTAACACAGTCACACACACACGTCAACAGAGGATCACCGAATAAGACGATTATCTGTAGAGCCCCTATCCAGTCTCTACCTGGTCTGACTAGTAATATCTGTGGTAACCCCTCCCTAGTATCTGCCGTGCTGCAGGTGCATGGAACCTTCGCAGGTAATGCACTGTTTGTCGCCATGATTCCTTCCCCTCACCCCCCTCCCTACCATGCAACAGCATGGTCAGATGTTGCATACCAGTGAATAGTCACTTCTAGCAGCTTGGTTTCAGTCTTTATTTGGACGAAATGGGTGAAAGTTTGGTGAAGGTGCGATTCTGTAAAGACGAGTAGTCGCTGTCTTTTCTGTGCTGCGCTGCACATTTTCGCAAGTTGAAAGACACTGACTCCAACGACTGTGGATACGAAGCTATTCGACGTGAACATGACGGTAATCGAAAAGCTCAATCTGCCACTGAGTCGCAATCGGAAGATGACGCAAATGTTTTGGGTTTCAAAGCTTATTTCAAAGCCGGAAAGGCAGCAAGAGCTTTCACTCCCCTCTCAGATTAGTCCAGCAATTTGGAAAGTGATCTTAAATTCTCACTGAGGGAGGAGCTCGAATTCTATTTCCGCTTAGCCGTGCCGGCCAGCTTGCCTAAGCAATGTAAGCTTGCCTGCAGCTGCTAAATAAATTGGTTGAGCAAACTTGATTCAAACGGAATAAAACAGACCTGGACCGTGTGGCCATGGGCCCAAATGGGAAAGACTTCAGTATGAATACTAGTACTTGCCCACAGGAATATTAACCGTAGAAAGACCACCATTTCGGACTGCCTAGAACAACCGTGCAGTGTCATTTGACACAAGGCATTAAAACAGGTGAATGGCACATAAAGAAAGCTGTCTTGGAATCTGCTCATTGTGGTGGCACCTTCAATACTTTGTTGATCATTCTTTAGGCAAACAATTAAAGAGACACTGTGAAATAATGGTTGACCAGGAACAATTACCATAGATGACTGCTTCAGAAGTTGTCATGGGCACCACAGTAGGCCTATCATGAATTGCAAATAAAATATGAAATAAGTAAACAGAGTGGTATAGTTCAGAGCTAGCAGGTGCTGCAGATGTTAGCAGACTTTGTGCATTTACCGCATACTGGCAACTTGCACTTCTGGCAGTACTTCCCAGTCAGGTTTTTCTAACACCTGCGGCACTTGACACGCTTGCTTGCGTTAAATGGTTCATTAGACCAGGCAACAGGGGTCAGCAGAGCTTTGGATGCCTGGTGGGCCCTGACAATAGCTTCAACAAGAGTCAGGAGGAACATTTGCCTTTTCTCATGTCATCCTGAAGACATCCCATGAACTGTGTATGCATTGATTCCACAGATGCCTAGCATGTTGCAGAAAACTTGATACAGCCATCTGCAGCAGTCTGGTATAGTCATGTAAAGAGGCACATCTGGTCAGTCCTGTCAATTCCAGCCTAATATTATAGTGCACTTGTAAAACCGGATTACTTTCGGCTTGGTGGATCCATCCTGCAAGGAATTGTTACCAATGGAGCTGATTACAATAGTGGTGCATTAGGGGTGTCATTTGACGCCATGCAGTCGTTCTAGGTATTCTCCTTCACCACACCAAAACTGTTCATTAGAGAATAGAAAGCTTTCTTTCATACAAAACAGCATGATGATTTAGGAAAAGTAAATTGAGGATTTTTCAAAAGCCCTGCAAATAGCTGTGCTCCACTGATTCTCTTCCCCCCAGGTGTCAAATGACACCATGTGGTCTTTCTAGGGTTAGAACCATTGAGGGACCACTGCGGAGGTGATAGTGGTAGTAAAAAATAGCGAGCTCTCCCTACATACAGACATGAAGGCGTTGTTGTTTGCCAAGGTGCATTTAGGATTATCAGCAAGAAAAGTTTTGATAAAATACAAAGGCATTTAATTGAGCATGAGCCTTCTCCATGTACACATGGAAATTCACTAGACTTAAAAGAGTGTTCACAAGATTTGTGTCCAATCTAATGGACATTTCACTATGTGACTGGAGTTATTACAGTAGGAACACCATGTGACTGGAGTTATTACAGTAGGAACCCTTCTACTTTCCCTTTCAAGCTGCTCCATCATCTTGCATGGATCCTGTATTGGTAGGGTCATAGTTGTCTAATAGTGCTCATTCAAAGCTTAGCTGACAAGAACTCTCCTTTGTCTTCCCAGATCACTACAAAAATGGCCATTTTGAGCGTTCCATAATGAGTGTGCTGTCAAGTATCATACTCATATTGCATAGGCCACTCTACTTTTTGTTGAAGGAACAATTACACTGCACATATTTAACTGTATAGGCTACATATCAGTTAGTTATACTTCAACAAAATCAATGTTACAGTAAGATCCAGCAAAGTCTAAAGTTCAGCACTTTATGGCCATCCTGCACCCAACCTACCCGCAGAGGAACATAATTATATCTCTGCAATGGGTGAAGATATAATGGTATACACATGCATACATAAAATCTACATGACCAATGCAGTATCTGGTGACCGTTTTGCAAGAATACCGTGGTAAGAAATGGACTTGGGATGCTAAGGGCTAAAACTCTCATGAAGATGAAGACTTTTGGACAAATTCTGAAGGGAAATTGCTAAACAAGTAAACCATCTGTAGGATGAAACATACACTATCAAACAGCAAAAAGTCACTGTGCAGGAACTGTTGCATTTCTGTTCCACCATTTCTTTAGAAATCATTGGCATGGCGAAGAAGAATACCGCACTTAAGCAGAAAATTTTGCTGGCCGAAATCAGAATGTAACTGTGCTAGCCTATGTAGCATGGTGTATTCTAACTGTTCGCCACAAAATGACTACCCTGTCAGATGTGAACACTTGGATCACTTGGAGCACAAGCTGCCCAGTTGATGGATGTTCATGGGCGGACAAAGCGGAAGTTGTGGAAGAGTTACTGTTTCACCATGGAGCAGTTGTCAGACATCTTGAACAGCAATGGTGCTTGCAACATTTCTCAGCTGTTCCCAGGTCCAATCATTGCCAAGTCAGTGTGGCATACCTTTCTTGCCTGTCACTTCAAGCCTATTCCTGGTGAAAGGAAGCTTCATCATTTTCTGGAAATGAACTTTGTACCTCTGGCCTAAAAACTTCAAAGGGAGCTGTGGGGAAATAATGATGTGGTTCGTTCAAAATTATCTGATGTTCTTTATTAATCTGACTAAGAGGAATAAACTCTGGGGACTCAGAGACTCATGTGATCAACTTTATCAAAAACTTGGAATTCTTCCACTAAAACAATGGGGCTTTTGAAAATTGTCATTTCAACCTACAAAGTGATGAATGGAATAAACCCTCTCCCAGTTCAAACACTGGTGGAAATACAACGATACTGTAACAAGGCGAGGGGTCTACTCAAAGTATGCTCCATTTGTGGCTTGCCAATTCAGTTGCCAGAAGTAAGATATCTTCTTTTTGTGCTGTAATCTTGTGGGACTCTCTGCCAACTCTGTATGTTACTTTAAACAATGTTTGTCATCTTTAAATGTTGAGTCACTTGTAAAACTTGCATTCTCACCATTACTGGAATGAGCTTATGTCATGTTTTTTCTTGTGATGTCTTATCATGAAGGTATATTTTGCTATCTCTCGGCTGCCTTTGAAGTAGATCTTTAATCTGTTTGCTTTACCAAGCAAAATACAAATATGACCATCACTCAAGTCTGCAGGTATTTACTATTTCATTTAAAGTCATTGTAATTCTTCACAATAATGCAGCTTATTCCATTCAAACTAGCAAAAATCTCCTTTCAGGCAAAAGATATTGTTACCCCATTTTCTCTTCCACCAGGTCCGTTGTCCGTTGTTGCCACCATAAATGTCCTCCATCTTACGTTGCTATTCACTAGCATTTTTGAGAAGGATTTCATCCCAGTGAGACCCAGTTATAACTAATGATTTTGCTTTGAACGGCAGTCTTTGTTAAAAGTTAGCTTAAAAAATATGTTCATATTTGACCTCAAAGGCAAATGCAGATGTGGGGAAATCCCACTAGTCTGCCTATCCTAGTACCAAACTTACAGAAATGTCAATGAAGTAAGTTTCCTAAACACGTCCACTGGTAATGACGATAGATGGTTGTTGCGAAGAGCTCTGCAGCCAGAGAAATTCAGCACTGATGTGAGAGAAAGATGACTACATGATCTGAAAGAGCGAACAATCGCCACACATTTCACATTGATATTGTACATCTGGTGGACCTTGAGTTGCTACAATACAGCACAAGTTAAACACAAACAAGCCTGATGTTGCTTTACTGCACCAAGCAGGCAGGAAATTCCTTGGCCAACTTGTGAGAATTTTAATTTCTAAGGCTGTGGCTGAGTTAGCACATACCTCAATGTGCCATCAGCAAGACCTGTTTACATATATCTGGCAGTCATTCTGTTATATACAGCGTTCTACGCTACAGTAGAAAAGTATCAATGGGCTAAGGATAACAGCTTGGAGAACACCAGCAAGAAAAAATACCAAACCTGACATACAGCAACCAACCACAGCGAGTGCAGGAGAGTGCACGAATGGTATCGCATCAGCTTGTGAATCTCATGATTCACATGCAGTTTTGCTAGCTTGTGATTGACACGCTCATATCCTTTCACAAATGCTGCGTTTCCCAGTGTGATTTGCGAGCTTGCAATTGACTGAGAATCATTTGGTTACACTGATATGTGATTACATGCGATTTTGTTGCCATGTGACTCGCAGGTCAGCTCAGTAAAATCATTCACATTGTTTTGTGCAAATCTATGCTACTACTATGAGCCCATGTTTACTATATGTCCAGTCGGCGTGATTTGCGTGATTTTGTGCGATTTATGCGAATGTCTCTTTTTGCTCTAGGAGACTGCGATTGGAGCGATTTATGTGAATACGTGCGATTTGAATAAATCGCACATATTTGTGCCAATCGCAGAGCCTTCTAGAGGGAAAGAGACATTCACGTATATTGCACATATTCACAACAGTCACCCCTATCGAAGAGCCTTGTAGAGGGATGGAATGATTCACGTAGATCGCACATATTTGCACCCATCTTGCCAATTGCACAGCTTCCTAAAGGGATAGAGAGATTTGCATAAGTTGCACATATTCACAACAATTGCGACAATCACAGAGCCTTGTGGAAGGATAGAGAGACTCACATAAATCACACATATTTGTGCCAATCACACTGATCAAAGAGTCTCATAGAAGGAGAGAGAAATTCGCGAAAATTGCACATATTCGTGCCAATCACGCCAATCGCAGACTAATGGCCCCCTAGGGGGATAGAGAGATTTGAGTAAATCGTACATGCATATTTGAGTCCATCTCACCGATTGCAGAGCCTGCTAGTAGGATGCAAAGATTTGCGTAAATCACACATTCATGCAAATCGCGCCGTTCACAGAGTCTCCTAGAGGGATAGAGAAATTTGGGTCAATCGCATAATTATACTCATGCCACTGTTGTAGCGATAGCAGAGCCTCTTATAGGGAAAGAAAGATTCGCGTAAATTGCCCAAATGTGTGCCAATCTCGCCAATCACAGAGCCTCCTAGAAGGATAGAGAGATTCGCATGAATCCCACATATTCGCACCCGAGCATGCTTGTAAAATATTGATGATTTAGATTGTCAGTGATCACACCCAATCACAGTAAATCCTATAGCTTTTCTTATATGGTAAACTCTGATGCGAACCATTTGTGCGCCATACTCTGTGAGTGGCAAGCGTACAAAAAGAAATGAAAAGACACAGCTGGCGCTTAAATTTCTCCCAATGCATCAAGCTTGTGGAAGAAGCCAGAGTATATGTAAAGGATACTCTAGCACACTAGCCTTCAGAACCATCTGTATTTTGTAATCATAAAGACAAATGCAAGAGGTCCAAGCATAAACTGAAAGACCAGAAAACATTGATAAACAAGAGACATGTGCATGGAACACTCATAGGCCTTTGGCCTTCTCATTATTGAACACCACTGGCTCAACTGCACAGTGCACCGCAGATGTTTATCGCTTTCAATGCTAACAATTCAGATGCAGCAACGGTTGTTTGGCAGTTAAGCTTAACAAGGATTCCGAGCTCCTACCACAACAAAGGTTCTCCTCTCACAGAATACCTGTCTCCAAAGGTCACAAAATCTCATACAATGCAACAATTCGGCTACTCAGTGATAGCCCTCATCAGGCATGTCAACGGAGTTATAACAAAGACAAAGAGAAGAGGGATGGAGGTAAGCCCTCTTAGGCTTGATGTGGTGTGGAGTTCCCCTAGCAACCATGATCCACAAACAAATTCCTAGTCCACTATAGATAAAGTGGTGCATAATTAGCCATTCTCAGCACATAACTCTATTAAATTAAAATGCCTCAACAAGCCTGCCAGAGAGTAACTGAAACGTTGCGTTGTATGAGATTGTGTGCCCTATAGAAAGAGATTTTCCGTAAGAATTTTGTGCAAGAAGGAAAAGAATTGTTTTTGTGAAAGATTCTCCCCATCGCAAGTGCCCATGTAGCTGGTGATAGCGGGATGATATACTTGGCTGGTTATACGTAATGTCAAGAACTGCTCATTACTCACCCACAGTAATTTCATTTAGAACATTCAGAAATGCCTTTTACTTTATTCCATCTTTCAACACAAAGAAGTTCTCCTTTAATCCACTTTAAGCAGCTATCAATTAAATCTGGACACTTCTCTTTCCACTTACAATGTCACCAGCATCGAAAGGTTGGCAAAAAGTCCGTTTTTCAGTGAAGTTAGGTGGTTATTGGAGAGATCTCTGCAGTTGAGGATGAATTAAATGTACCTGAGTGTTATCTTTTCCTGTTACTATATCTCAATGCTTCTGCTGTAAAATTGTTAAAGGTTCTCAGTATATAAACTTTATTCCCACAAATTCGCTGCCAACAGTAAGCCAACTAATGTTTACCCCTATCACTGTCAGGATTTATTAGGGGATAGAAAAGCTACACAGTACTAGTCCTTAGAGATGCAACGAACAAGTTTGCTAGCAATGCTACCGTTCTATAGCTTTTTGAACTTGCTGCGTTGCCGTTTCTCAACAAAGGCGGCAAAGTGGAAAACTGGGCAAAGTGGAATAATGTTTTGTCGATTTGTGGTGAAATCAATAAGAAATTTTGATACCTCTTACTCAGAGATGTCTTAATCATTTGAAAACTCGAAGACAAATTAATAGCCATCTTGCCCCTTTCATTATACCATATGCATACGAAGAACGATGCATTCTGAACCTGCCGCCAATGCAAAATGGCGGAGGAAGCATCATCATTGGATTGTAGTCACTCTGCAGACGGACTTAATAAGTCATGACCAACATCAAAACGTGAACGAACATAGTAAAGTCTTTGAGCTTATTAGGGAGCCTGCAAATCTGAGTTAGCGGAAACTGAAAGCCGATATAACAGCTGCAGAACCGTTTCTTGCGAGCATTTGTTAGTGTGGAGGAGCTGCGTACACTGCGGGGACTGAGCATTGAGTCTTTGCCAACCTGCTTCTCTCAGCTCGGGTAAGGATATCATCAGATCAGAGACTTTTGCCCTTTAACGGTCGCCTCTGTAGTATAGTTCTTTCCCATCTGTTACAAACAGGATAGGCCACTATCCTATGCATTGTAAAAATGTAAACTGGGGAACGCCTGATTTTGCTTAACTGACCACATTTTAATCGCAGCAACATTTTCGGATTAAAGCTAAACCTTAGTTATTCCAATAATTTTACCTTCATGAAAAGTTGCCTTTCTTTGTGAGGCAAAGGTGAGCCAGTTATTAGTTACTCACAAAATATATGATGGCTGAAGGGGTATCAGTTTCCTACTTTCTTGAACAATCAGCCAATTGAAACGTTCGTGCCAGGAAAGAAGCACCGGCAGCGAGGCTTAGATTAACCTCAGGTGGGTCTGGTGTAATGCGCTCATGTCGTGATATTTCTCCATATACTTCTAATATACTGAGCAGAATATGCCCTTGGATAGTTCTCAAAAGAGACAGACGTTCTCAGCTAAACTCTGGAGTACATTATCCCCAGGGATAACGATAATACTCAAGAGCAGATTATCCAGGAGGAGGAGGGGGGG
>JAOWAW010142186.1:0-10697 GCA_028565695.1 Nicola tetela
GTGTGTGTGTGTGTGTGTGTGTGTGTGTGTGTGTGTGTGTGTGTGTGTGTGTGTGTGTGCGTGCGCGTGTGTGTGTGCGTGTGTGTGTGTGTGCGTGTGTGTGCGTGCGTGTGTGTGTGCATGTGTGTGTTTGTGTGTGTCTGTCTGTGTTTACCACTCAGTTACTCTTACTTGCAACACAGATGTCAAATGCTCGCTGCACGGTGTGGTTGTGCGTATCTGAGCTGGCAATGATAACCATGAATGACTTGTTGTTTGACACCTCGTAGTCGAGCTGCTGCACAGCCTGGGGAGTGGCCACAATCTTGTTGCCACGCATCTCAACTGGCGCAGAGTTCACAACCTACAATGGCAAAGAAAGACAGACCTTTGTTACTCAGGAAGTTCAGACTGTTTTGCTGCTCAGTGGGCTGTTTGCTTTAGCGCAACTGCGTGCTCTCACAATAGATCTTTTGACAGAAAGGCACATCGAAAAGGATACTGGAGAAAGATGGTGTCAGTATATGAGATAGAAGGAGGGAGAAGAGGGACAGAGAGGGTGAGAAAAAGAGAAGGAAAGAGTGAGAAAGAGGAAGTGGGATAGAGAGAGAAGGAGAGAGACAGGCATGGGGCAGGTAACTGAAGAAAGCATTGGGGAAAAAATCCAACCCTTGGGCAGTGCCTACATTGTAGGTGTGCTTGGCATTGGCATCAACATCATCGGTAAACACTTCTGCGATGATGGTACCCGTCTTGGTGTGCTCATCCATGCATGGCTTCGGTGGTACCAAGCGAATGTTTGCTGGCCTGTGCGGATCATTCTTGTCTGAAGCAGGACAGCAAACACAACTGTTATAACCTCACCCCAGCTGAAAGTTTAAACTACTGTCTGGTTCCTCAAAGCTGTACAGTAATGTATTCTGTTGTTTATTCAGCCATATTGAAGAACAAACACTTCATTGGCACTATATGGCAAAAAAGAGTTGACATTGAGTTGCCAACTTCTCTCATTCAACTTTCTGTTCATTCATGATGTTATGTCCCCTCTGAACACTTTCACTGTCATGTTGTGTGGAACGTACCAACAACCTTAACGGTGCACTTGAAATCCCGGCTGATTGGCGTGCCACGGTACATAGTGTCACCATTGCGCAGCGCTCCATCATCAGACACTCGAACCTGCAGTGTGTACGTCTTGATATGCTCGTAGTCAACCCACTAGACAGTGAACACAAAATGACTGTGTTAGAAGCTACAGAGGGTCTGGGTTTGAGGGTTATAAGGGCAGGTTGTATTATAAATTTACTTGGGTTGTACACTATCAAACAGAGAAGGCAAGAATGGAAGAGGAAGACAGCCAGACAAAGAAACAACAGAAAATGGTTTGGAGGATAGATGCATACAGAGGTATTTGTACTTTTGACTGAGATCCTTCTAGGGCTGCAATGGCTTTGAGCCCCCTGTACCGATCAGCTTACCCCGTCTTTGATAATTTCATTGAGAGATGTGTTGAGCTTGAACGGGACCTTGCCAGCGTTGATCAGTGAATAGGTGAGTTGTTGCTTGTCAGTGCCGTTCTCATTGTCTGGGTCGTAAGCAATGAGTGGCGCCGTGATGGCTGTGCCATTCGCAGCCATTTCAGCAACATACCACGTGTTATTACATGGACTTGTTGGCGGCTCGTTAACATCTGAAAAAGCAAAGCACATGCTTGGAGTTGAGAAACAAACCCAAGCAAGATGGATTTCTAGAAAGAAGCAAACAAACTCCGTGGCTAAAGAAAGGAGATGTTGGTTTTCTGCTGTTATGGCCCTCACAATTTTGCAGTTATTTTCCAATCAAGTAGTAGTATGTGCTGCTACAATGAGCAGTTGAAAGAAACTGAAAGTTGTTTTAAAATCCACAAACCTGTAACATTGACCAGAATGTCCCTCTCAACAACATAGGTTGTCTGGTTTGGGCCAGGCTGATCCTGGCAGAGCACATGAACAAGGTAGGTGTCAACGCCACCTTCAAAGTCCAGAGGTGCAATAGTCTCAAGGTCAAGGCTTGGTGTCACTGAGAACAGTTTAGATTCTGGAGTGAGGCCAGCGGCCACTGTGCCCGGATTGTCTTGAATGCTGCAGTTGTGGCCCTGGTTCTTGTCGGGGTCGGCAACGGTAAGATGACCGATCTTAGTTGGGAATGAGTTCTCCTTCACGCTATGGTTGTCAATAGTGATGTTAGTTGGAGGCTCATTCACATCTTGAAGAAGAATGTAAGCAAGTAAAAAAAAAAGGATGAGAGCAAAGCACAAGGACAATGCAGCCTTTACCTGAACATTTTTCAATTGGCTTATTGCTAATTTTATTTCACATGAGAAGTCAAGGGTAGGCAGTGTTGACTTGAACAAATACAAGCCCAGACACTAGTCTACCTGCAAAGCTAGGTCTTGAGCTCTGCAGCATGTAATCTTTCATTAATTTCAAAGATATTGCTGACTATAGTGTCTTTCACTAGGGCTTACCGGTGACATTGACATTGAATGTGGCTGTCTTGCCGAGGCCATCAGGATCTGTACATCTCACATCAATCTTCAGACGATGGTCTTTCATGGTCTCATAATCGATCTTTGTCTTACCCTTGATCAGCTCATCATTGCCAGTTCCAGCAAGGGTAAGAACCTATGTGCGGTGACAAAAACATACGTCAATGCATAATGTTCAAACAGAAACGTCTTCTTAAAAAGGTCCAAATACATTACTTTAGTGACAACTGAACATTTATTACTTGTCCATTTGTGATATTTCAATATAATGCAAACAAATATATTCCAATGACACATCTGTTTTTTTTTGCCCCCATGCCATAAAGTGGATGGCTAGTAATATATGTAGTTGCAATGAGAATACAGTGGCAACTTTGATTCTAGTGACCTCTAATCCTGTGTGTACTGTGGTACTGTTTAATCGAGTTCATTCTCTACCCATCGGCTCTCCCTTTTTCCTCCCTGTACTTCTCCCCCAACCTTTCTCTGCCTTGATATCCATCCATGTCTCTTTGTCTTGATCTCTCTTTTTCTCTCTTTCTCCTACCATGCTCTCTCTTCTTGTCTGTCTTTCTATCTGTCTATTTATCCCTTCCTCTTTCTCAACTCTCTCTCTCTCTCTCTCTCTCTCTCTCTCTCTCTCTCTCTCTCTCCCCCCTCTCTCTCCCATCTAACTTACACCGCCAGTGGGGTCCTGAACAACTGCACAGGTTGGGAACTGGTTGAAGTCCTGGTCAACAACAATGATGTTACCAACCAAATCCCCTTCGAGCGCGTCTTCTGGCAGAGTGTGTGTGCCATCCAAGTACACCTTGCTCGGACCCTCAGGAACATCTGTGAGAAAGCAGGCAAAGCAAGAAATCGGTTGGGTTAGTTTCTTCAGCGCCAGTGCCTTGCTATCGTAAATAGAAAGAATTCCTCACATGGGAGCTTTGAATTCTTGATCCAACCTCTCGAGAAAACTCTCCAGAAATGACGTACCTGTAACATTGATGATGAAGTCGTTGATGACCTCCAGTCCACCGCTGTCCGTGCTTGAAATCACAATCGCGTACTCATCCTCGGTTTCAAAATCAATGGGACCATTCACCACAAGCTGGTTACCGCTGATTTTGAACGGAACAGGTGTGACCGACTGAAGAAGTTTGTAGGTGAACGTGTCTGGTTTGGTGTCGGGGTCGATTGTACCTAGCGTACCGACCAGTGTATTGACTGCAGAGTTCTCCTTGACAACATTGCTACTCAAGGTGATGTTTGTTGGTGCTTCATTTACATCTGTGAGGAAGCACCAAAATAATTCAGTTACAAAAAGATCCCTCTTTTCAACATCTGCAGCCCGTCCCATAAGGCTTGTCAGCATTGTTGTTTATACCAAGGCAATGTATGGTTCAGAGGATAGCTGAAAGGAGCAAAAGCTTCACTTTCTTCACCATTTGCATCTTATCTGAATGAATTGGTCTAGGCTGTAGCAGATTTCTTTCCTGATAAGGATATGGAGTGACATTCAAAGAAGAGGAGAGGAATAGGCATGCTTTAGTTATCAAGAATGACAACACTTCTGTGGAATTACCTAACACGGTGATTGTAAACGATTTGGTAATGGAGAGCGATACTGGCAGGCCGTGATCTTCACATGTAATGCTGATTGAGTATGACTTCTTTGTCTCGTAGTCCAGTGTCACACCTTTCTTCACTGCCAGCTCATAGTTTGGAGACTGACCAACGATGTCAAAGGCGTTGTTGTCGCTGGCTGTGCCAAGGGTGCATGTAGGACGCTGAGTCAAGTTGACTGAGTTATCGGGATCGACCACCTTAAACACAAATACAGATTTTGCTATCAAGCAATGCATGCACAGCACAGCAGAAAAGTAAATTTCACTGGTGACCAACTTAACTTCATGGCATCAAAGCCTGTCAAATGTTGAACTGCTTGTGTGAAATTTTTGCTTTAATCCTGCACTTACATGAATTATTTTCATTTCAGCAAGAACCGTAAATCTCTGTCCTAAAAGAACAGCACACTGGTGACAAGTTTCGTTTTACAGAGGTTAGGACAAGCACTGTGAGAACCACTTTTGGCTACATCCTACACTTCCTGTAGCTATTGAGCTTTGAATTCAACTTCCCTTACACCCTGGGAAGAAATTGAACACGAGGTAGCTTTAAGGTTGTCTGTAAGTGTTTTGCCAAATTTTTGAAATCATTCATTGGTACGCTAAGCAGGCTCACGTTGAAGTCACTGATCAGTGATCCACCAGGTGCATCTTCACGGACACTGGTTGTATCCATGGTGATGGCAGTTGGTCTCTCATTGATGTCATTGACGGTGATGTTGACAAGAGTGACCTTGTGCAGGTGGGATGGTGTGCTGTCGCGTGCAAAGAAAAACGCCTGGTACCACGAGCCGGTTTCAAAGTCCAAATTTCCAATCACAGTTAGCTTGGCAGTGCAGCGTTTGCGATGTGAGTGTGTCAGTGTGGCTACTTCATCGACGCAGGTTGTGCTGCCAAGCTGGAAGACGTTCGTGGCTGGGATGCTATTGGCACTGATGGAGTTTGCCATGGTGATGGTTAATGACTCATCATCCTCATCAAGAGCTGTTAGGGTAGCAACAACTGTTGTCTTTGGAGAGTTCTCATCAATCGACTTCTTGTCGATGGTAATAGAGATCGGTGGGTCCTTGGCATCTTGTACATCAATCACAAGCTTCTGGTTGGTTGCCAGAGTGCCACGCTGCTTGTCATAGCAGACTACAGTGATTGAGTGATAATTCTGTGCTTCGTGATTGAGTGATTTCGCTGTGTATATCTTGTTACCACTCATTCGGAAGAAGCCATTGTCATTGTCTCGAAGCACCCACTTTGAGCAAGGATTGTTGTCACTGGGGATGTCAGGATCATAAGCGGACAAGGTTCCTACATAGCTACCAATTGGCGCTGCTTCTTTAATAGCCCATGGATAGAGTTGAATCTTGCCAGGCGGATCATTGACATTCAGAATTTTAATTGTGTAGAATTCCTCACGGTACATGTTGGGGGAGCCGTTGTCGGTTGTACGTGCCTTGATTTTGAACTGGCCGCTTTGGCTGGCGCCAAAACCAGTGTTGAGCCGTGGTATAAAGCGCGTCAGCAGTTTGTTGCCGCTTATGCGGAAAAGATAGTAGCCCGTGCTTCTCACATCTTTCTGCAACGTGTAGACAAATTTCGTCCCACTCTGCTGGTCCCTTGAACTGAACGTGCCGACAACAGTGCCGATCGGACTATTTTCATTGACTGTTGTGCTGCTGAGACTCAAGTCAGTCGGTGGATCATTGATACGGCGGCAGTAGAGACTTGGCAGCAAGTTGTAGTATGTCCAGCGTGCACTGCCCTGGCACTGGACGTCGTTCAGATTCTGGAAGCGTGTGTTTCCGAAATACTGCATAAAAGCGCCACCGGACGTGTACGTCGCCAGCTTGTAGTAGCTGTTGCAACGCAGGTAGCACCTGTTCGTGTAGGTCGTGCGGCATGACGGAATGATAACTGGCTGGCATGCAGAGCCAAACTGATCGCGGAACGCGGATCCTGGACAGCTTGTTGGCGTGCCCGGTCGCCTGCAGTCAACCGGGGCGCACCTTGTCCGTGCATACAAGTAGTAGCCATATCTACATGAGCATCTGTAACTGCCAACCTGAAAAGCAGTAAAACAGAGACAACGTTAACTACCAGGAAGAGTCGATTTCCAACAGAAGTGGATTTTTTCTTTAATGAGACAATAGACTACTCAAGGCACATCACGGTAATCATTGAGAGATCTATGTTTGTCTTATAAGTATGCTACAAGAAGGGAACTTGAATGGGATGCATTCATTGAACTTCAGGCAGCCAACGCGTATGGTCGATGAGGGTATGGCCGACAGTTCAGCGGAGATGCATGCAGGCATGTAAGATCTAGAAGGCACACCAACTAAGTTTTACTAGAGAAGTATTTGAAATATCGCATTGCCTTCTATGGCGGTTCAGCGCACGCAGCCTAGATGTTCAATACAATTGGTCTGGGAATGCTTTTCCAGGATTGGTCTTCGTGTTGTTCGAAGCAAATGCAGAAACTATTCCGCAATCGAATTTTCTGACCCGTGACCTGCTCTCTAACTTCACCAATCGCTTGTTCAACTGATTATTGAGTCTGCATAACTAGTTATTTTAGTTTTTAAAGGCATTTACAGTAGATGTAAGGTAAGGTCAGACTTTTCCAACCATCCTGATGCTTTGCTGCTGAGCTGAGCTAGTGGACTATAAACTCATTCCTGGTCTCATTCCCTCTCAGTACACATGTCAACACATTGGTGAAGCAAAAAAATTCAACTAGGAAATATTACTAAGCCATTGCGCAGAATAACTTTGGGAGACGAAGGTCGTCGATTGGGGACGGAGTCTTCGAGCAATTCCGGCTGTTATTGTTTTTGTTCTTGCAGCAGATACTCACTGTGTTTGAACAGTAATGTTGGCATGGCCGATAGCGGCGACACTCGTTAATATCGTAACATTTGGTTCCATATGAGTCATAACCCGCGTGACAGGAGCAGCGTCCAGAGCGGCATATTTGCTGGCACCCGCCGTTGGACCGGCCGCAGTAGCGCCAGGTGTACGTCGACGGACAGCCCCATCCGCCGCAGCACGGCCAGCGGTAGATGTAGCGACGGCGATATTGGGTGCCAACGGAGCAACTGCGACTGCAACCACTCCACCGATTCCAGTCTGCCAGTGACACACGCACGCACGCACGCATGCACACAAACACGCACAGAAAAGGCCATTAGACACTGATCAAGCCATCAAAACAACACATGATGGGCGCAAGAGCTTGTTTCAATTTTTGCCCTATTTTAAGTCCTCTTACAGGTCATAGAGGACAATGACCGAGAAGATTATCTTCAGCATTCGCACAGAACAGAGGTCTGGCCCAATACTGCTCTTTGGCCTTCTTTCTCATCTCCCAAAAGCGACTTGTAAACACCGAAGAATTCCGTGTTTAATCCCCCCTCGCCCCCGCTCCCTCCTAACACCAACAAAACAGAGAATGAAGTTGCAAAGTTGCGTTTAATTTGAATGCAGACTACCATATTCCATAGTAACATATGAGTTAGCGTTAGATTATGCGCACAGCCGCCCCATTTGGTCACATTCAAAGGACACGAGCCTTCGTTCTCTGTTTCAGTCTAGTCTAACCCCCTCCCGAATTAAGCCCCTCCTTTGGCCTTAAAAAATTAATCAGCCTGTTTATAAGCCCCTGAGAAAATAGATTCATGGCCTTAAACTCGAAAAAAAAACAGCAACAACAACAGTCCACTGAGTAGGTTCAACCATCCGGACATCCTAATAGGTGCCCAGCGAGGTATGTCACCGCCACCTGTCTTCACGAGAGCTTACAACAGGGCGAGTCGTAAATATTAGACTTAGCACTTATATTTTCCTATTCTTTTTTCCTTCGCTACGTCTTCTTGATGCTGCTTTCAACGTTTGCTAAGTAATATAGCTGCAATACGGATTTTCTGTGATTTGGTCAATAGAACTAAGCAGACACTGCGGACTAGAGTCGGACCGGTACCAGGCACAACCTTATGTACGGAAGGTCAGCATGGAGCTAATTGAGGGACATATAGCATTTCCAAGCCTTATCCCGGAATCGCAGAATGGCGATGGATTGGCGATAACTGCGACACGCATTGCGACTTACTGTTATAGCCGCAGTTCACTCTGCGGCGTCGTCTTCTTCGCCTGTTGTACCACCACCGCCACGCGTCCGCTCCGGCCAGCAGTGTGCCGAAGACGACGACTACCCCAAGGAAAATGTATATCCTTGGCAACATGACTGGAGCTTTCCGCTGTCCTTTGGTCTTATAAATATACGAACTTAGCTCTTCTGCTCTCTGGTTCTCGGCAAGGGAAGAATCGCCAACTACTCTTGGTGAGAGCGGCTTTGCCATCGAACACCGCCTCTCCGACGCGCCCCCGAAGACTACAAAATATGCAAGTCATGAGGCTCTGTCGGCGCCAGGCACGACCTAGTCGGTACCATAAGCAGCCCACCAATCACAGCACGCGCTTGTTCACGTGATCTAAACCGCTGGCCAATCAGCTGACGAGGTCGTCGTGGCTGAAGTGCCAAGCACACGTTTGCGCGGTACCGGGCGGTGCCAAGCGCCCGGCTATGCTACAATTGCAAAGCGCCAAGGCGGCTGAGTCACGCGCTGATTTGATCTTGTCAACGTAACATGTTCAGTCGAGACTAGACTGCAGGCATGAGGGATTGCAAAAGCTATAGGGCAGCCAGCCGATCTAGATCAGAAGTGAGGCATGAGTTGCCCAGTACAAAATGGCGTCGACCCTGCACAGGCCGTACGGAGAACAATGTGGTCCAGTTGGGGCAGCTATCGATGCCCATAAATGTCTATGAAGTTAATGACATGGGCTCGACGGTGACATGCTTGACATTCGTGAGGGCGCGGCTAGCGCTCCAATGAAACGATGGAGCTTGCATGCGCACGACTTAGAGCGCGTGCTGTACACCGCGCTTCCAGGGGATCACGCCATTGCCAGGCTATGAAGCAACATAGGGTAGAACCCTGCGGATTACATCATTAGTCATGACGAAGACGGCCGTAATTATAGCGACCAGTGAGCGTATACTAAGCAGGCACAGCACGAATCTCGGTTCCTTCGCTGAAGGATCAACTCTTGCTGTTTGCACCAGAGCCAACTGGCCATGTCAGTCAGCCCTGGTCAATTTGCATCCTCTCCCTTGTCATGTCACACCCTAACACATTATACCTTATATTGTAACTGTGATTCGCAGCAACTGGATTTAGCGATTTCCAAACGTGGGAGATTTGGTAGCAACTACTTTTGGCGATTCTCCATTTATTCTAGCCAGTTTTATTAGGACATACCGAAGAAAAACATTACTGAAGAAGAACATGAAACTAAGCATTGCAGTGAAAATGAATAGTTTTAATATTTAAAAAAAAACGGACAAAAGAAAACAGAGCCTCTTCATACTATTTTGCAGTGTTTTTTTGGAAGCAACTATTTTTTTGCGGCAACAATTTAGCGAAAATTCGGTAAAATTAGTTGCAATTATGAAATAAGGTACCATGATTAGGCGTTTCTTCACGCATTTGGTGCAGCATTTATTTGCACGTCATTGCGCATACCAGAAGACCAGGGGCATGATATGCGAGTCCCAAACATCCCCAGCAAGGTCCGAATTTACTGACAAACAAGATGGTCAATGATGATTTCAAACCTCAGAATCCTTCGGTTAAACTTACACTCATGTATTGATCTGCAATCTGTCTCGTGAATTAAGCATACGTAGAGTGTTTAAATATTACCAACATCCTTTGATGCGAAGCCTTGGTAGATAGTCTTCCACAGCAAGCTACAGCGTTGATAACCACACAGCTAACACGTAAAAACAATGCATGAAGTTCTATTGAATGCAGCTCAGTGAACTAGGCCACAAACAGCATTCTGCAAAAATCCTTCATGCTGGGAGAACAAGAACCAATAATTTTTTCACAGTTTTGCTGGCTCAGATGGCATAGTGGATTCAAGCCTGCTGTTGGGGCAGTGGCCGAGCAGTACAGATCATGTGACTTTCATTTCCACTTAAGCAAATATATGCTCCCCTTCCCACGTTTTGTTTCCAAGGAATTTGGTTGCTATGGTCGCTGCAGGTTCGAGTTTGTTGTGCAGTCTAAGCTGGTGCAAAACATGATAGGCTTTCTAGGGCTGTAAGCTGAGCTCTGCCAAAAGTACTTGAAAAGAGTCAGTAATGTTGTAATGAAATAAAATCTAACGTTTTCAGCAAGAAGACGTTCTTCTTAAATGTAGAATTGTCAAACTTTCCCTGTTTCTACCGCCAAGTATACAGCTACTACAACTTAGTGGAAGTTGAACTACTTCTATGCTAAGATGTAAAATATCGCTCACTGCAATTTTTAAGTGATGTCAAATAATAAACCAGACGGTGGCTGCAAGGTTGTTGAGAAACTCGATGCATCTTGCGTGGCACAGGTGGTTAGCGCTCAAAATTTCGATTCAGGAGGTGGCGATTCATTGTGGCCTGGTTTCAAGTTCACTTGGCTACTCACTTCTTGATCGAAGCTGGGAGGCTTTGCCGAACTTTCTTTGGTCTTATTATATATATA
>JAOWAW010142197.1:0-10696 GCA_028565695.1 Nicola tetela
CTGTCCAAGCTAGCTTACAAGAGAGGCGGGGCAATGTACGGTGGGTGGGACAGAGTACGATACAAATAATTGGGTCTGCGGAGTGCAATTCACTATTGGTACTCGAAGACACCGGTACAAATATATAAATATACATCAGCGTCAAAGCCAACTATTACGCCCTAACCAACCAGACGTAAACTGCCATCTGTCTTGTGTTGCGCTCTTGTTTGAGAGGTACTCTATAGCTCACATGATCGAAGATAGGTCATGCAGACCACAGCGATTGATCACCTGATTGTCGTTGACGTCACTGGCGTTTATAACACAATTGCAGATCCGCGTTGGCATTTTCCTGTAGGTCTCTCAAGGGAAACCACTAGAGCCACGCATGAGAATCGTGAAAGCTCTGGTGCACAAACCAAGCCCGGCCGACTGCTCTTCACCACTAGACTTCTGTGTCTGTCTGAGTTTTTGCTTTTGTCCCCCTTCTTGCAAATTCTGCTTTAGTCTGTTTCCTTCAGGCACAAGACAAAAATGAGTCTCGTCACTATTAACTGCTTCACTGCCGGAAGTGACGAGAGGCGACCAAATTGGACCCAGGATTGTCGCCGATTCGCCTACGACATCAACAACCCAACTCAGTTGTTCCGACAAGGATGGAAGAATACGTTCGAGTTCCAGGCTTTCAACGGACCAGTAGCTGGCACAATACAGATCTACGTTCAAGAAGCAGGTGAGTGGACAACAGTCAATCACCAGTCTCCCGGCTCGCTCGGCAGTACTAGTCGCGGTGTCCGCACATACCTTATTTCCGCGAATAAAAGACCGTGTTCGATTAAAAGACCATGATGGAGGCATGATTGAGGAGTACCAGTAGCCGGGGTCGTTCAGCGCAGCCCGTTCAGTGTTTTTGTCCACTACAGGATAAAATTTGGGACTGGCATGGGGAGGTCGTCTGACATACGGTACAGCAGGGCTGGTGTAATTTGTGAGAGCATGCATAGCTGTTCAAGGCGATAGTGTTACACGGTAAAATAGACGGTGTAAGTTAGGGTTTCCTGTGAGATCTGTGTTTAAACTCGTCGAAGAGACTTACTGAACATGAGTCGCAAGCGATTTATCACCAAAAGAATAGGTCTTCCTCGCCGTTCACCGATGACTCAGAACTTCATGAGCAATGGCGTAAGTGGCGAGCACGTGGCTTTTTTCATGTGGCTCCACGTGACGTCAATGCCATTGCCGCGGCGCAGCCCGATGCAGAGCGCAGCATAAACAATTGCAATGCGAAATCGTTCTTTCCCTCTTCTATTCTTCTCTTGGACTCTTTGCCCTCTTCTATTACTAGTGTTAATTCCTCGCTCTCTTTTCTTCGCAAGCTTGATCTTGATTTTCTAGCGACAAGTTTCTGCTTGACTTACCTTAGCTTTCTTCAAGTTTCCTTTGGTCTTTGCTTTCTAAAGGAAAACCTTAGATGTGATCTATCTGGCAATCGTACATATATGTACATGTATATAAATAATATGCAGTGTTGGTAGGCAGTGTCTGCATATAGCATGCACTGGGCTTCCACAGACCCTCATATACATGTATGCAATAATGAACTAGTTAAGTACAGTAACATTTCATTTCTTTAAATTTTTCTCTGTAGGTGAGCCTCACCGCTCATGGGTAGAACGCAAGGACGCCACCGCCCAAGGCTGGACGCCAAAGTTCTGCTTCTGGGCCTACTCTTCGCCACAGCCAGGAACGGTTGCGTATTATGTCCATTGCATAAAAAATGGAGGAACTCCGGAGGCCGGCCCGTTTCGCTTTGAAATCAGTGGCTCTGCACAATCGTATCCAGGATGGGAACACCTCTTCACGTTCTATGCGTTCCCGTCAGTAAGCTGCAGTCCACCACCAAACGCTGTTACCATCGAGTCATACGCAGCGGGTAACGATGCACAGGCTGCGGCCGGCAACTGCCATCGCACTGTGCTTGCGACTGGCCCAGAGGCAAAGACTCTACCAGCCAAAGGATGGACCAAGGTGTTCGAGTTTCAGGCACTGAATAGCCACGCACCAGGAACTGCACTGTTCTACGTGCGTGGCAACCGTGAGTACCTTCAATTAGGGACTGCCAGTGTTGTGTGGAAAATGCCATGGCAACCATTTGGTATACTGTAAAACGACAAAATTTCGGCAGCGGCTATATTCGTTACCAGCCCTGAATATCTAATTTAACTGAATCTCCGCTGAAAATTTGTCGCCCCGCAATCTTCACACGTGTGATCTGGTGGTATCTGACGTGTATATACTTTATCTTTCTCAAACCACTAGTAGGTGTCAATGGTGAACGTCAAAGCGTTGAAACCACTCACGGGATGCCTTCCGCCTCTTTAAGCTTTGAAAGAACTTCGTCGCCTTGGACTTCAACTTCCGGCATATTGACCTCGCACCCGGGCCGAAAATAAATAGCTGCCAAAATGTCAAAAGCCACATTTTGCCAAAATTTTTGAGCACCCAGGAATTTTGTTGTTTTACAGTATACAAAAAAATACAGTAATGTTAGAGGTAGAGCATGTTTTAATAAAACAAAGAAAAGAAGAAAACAGAGGGAGAAAAAGACGTCAACTAGATGCCAGCTAGTGGTCTGTAAAACGGTCTGTAATAAGCAAAATGCATGCATTATTTGCATGCAGCAAACTGAGGTTGAGTTAACATTAAGAACACCTCACGTTAGAACCCATTACCCTGTGTTCTTGTGTCTCTAACATAACTATCAGTGACAGCAGAGCTGGCTGTGCAAGCAGTGTAAGTATGGTAGGTCGTATTCCAAAAATTTGAAGTGGAATCAAGTCTATGGGAAGGGGGAGGGGGGAGGTAAGCCCATGTCGTGCACATGTGCGCCTTCTTAAAAGGCAAGCCATTTTCAATGAATTCTTGTGATTGAGAAGGCGTAATCTGAAGGTAGTTATACTCTAATAACTCTGTATGATGAAAGCAATCATATTTTAACTTACTCTGTACACTTTTAGCATGTTTTATTATCTATTTTCACCTTTTAAGAGTCTTGTCTACAGTTGCTGTGCTGCTAGTAACCATCAGAAGTGAGATTCATAACAATGGATGACTAAGATCACACAGTTGTACCACACCAGCTTCTAATGATTTGAGTCTTCTTGGTTTTTGCTACGAAACTTTGGTAAGGTCTTCTTTAATCAAACATATAATAGATATGGAAAAAAGTAGTGCTGTGTTTGGTATGGCCAAGAGTCATTCTGCTGTACTTTGTCCTTTTCATCTCTTCAGCCTCGCCGGTTTGCACTGTTATCAGTCGTGCACCGGCTGGACCAGGCTACGAGGATGTCCTGAAGTTCTTCGCGTACGAAAACCAAGTGGCAGGCACTGTCGCCTACTGGATCTGGCAAGCAGGCAGTGGTGCTGGGCCTCATGATCCGATCCGCACCGAAGTCACAAGCGCCAATTTGCCCATTGTGAGGCCGGGATGGCGCCATGTGGACACATTCTATGCCTATCCACGTGCCATCAGCAGGTCTCTGAGCACAGTGCATGTGTACGATGCCGAGGGCCCGCGTCGCTTTGGCTTCTCAGTGGATGGCATCCAGCTGTCCAAGCAAGGCTGGAGGTACATCTCCTGCTTTGATGCTCCTAATACTCCTCAACCAGGCACTTTCCCAATCCACATTGCTACAACTGGTAAGGACTAGTTATTGTTATCATCATTATTGCTGTAAGTTGAGCGCCTGAAAAGCCAGACAAGTTTTCTTGCTACCTGGCTTGAAATATGAATCCAGAAAAGACAGCAAATGGAGCTTGCATCAGCAGCACTCTTTCATATTTGTATATATTTGTTTTAGAAGAATACTCCAGTAGTCCTAGTTGTGTGGTTGGATCTTAGTTTAAGGGGTTGTGAAATCCCAGCTGGGGATCTGGGGGGCCCCAGCAGGGTTTGAGAGAAAACCGTGGATTTCCAAATACCCCATCTAACTCCTTGCAGCGAAAACAGATCATCAAGAACATTTGTTGCTTGTCAATTTGCAAGTACATATAGAGATTGGAGATATTCAGCAGAATATTGTTCAGAGGAAAGCATGTGTGGGTCTAATATTTTCATTAAGAATTCAGGAAAATACTCAAAGCCCAAAAGAACGATGATAATTGATTTTTAACGTAGAAAAAGCTCCAGTGCAAGTTTAAAGCTTTGGGAAAGGTATAAACGCTTTTTAAAGTTAAAGGTTCACTTTTTTTAAAGGCTTGGTGTAGAGTGTGGTCTAGGGCTAGATCTTTTTTTGCTTTCATAAATGGAACAGGAAAGACCATAATCAGCATGGCAAAAGTTTCTTTTTCAACCTTCTTCAGTATACCAGATTTGTAAAATGTTATGAAGTAAATTATTGCAAAAATTTCAGACCAAACCACTGAGGCACTAGTAGCATCCAAACACTCACCTCAAGTATATGAGGCTGGTTCTGCTGCTTTTCCATGCCAAGCGTTACAGTGCAAATCTTGAGGGCTGGTTTGCTTCAGTAATGTGTCATGAACCATTGCAGAGAGTGGGATACCTTCAGATCTACTAGCAGATGTTTCTATCAGTGCTTGTTTTTTAATGGGATGGTGGTTGAATCTAAGGCACTTGGAGTTGGGGAAGGTTGGATTTGAGTTGACATCAGCTCAGCACCATACATTCTGGTTTCCCAGCATTAGGAGTTGTCCATGTGTCAGGCACCCAGTCTGGTAGTTTGGTAGTTGAACTAAGTTATTGTGTAACCATGGCAACAACAAGCAAACTGTATAGGTACAACATATGTATGAGGGATTTGATTGATTTCCTATACAGCTCATATTGTACTAAGAAAAGTATCACGGTGTGATATTAAGTGATTGTAAAATCCCCTTGTAATGTGTGACATTCTTTCTTATCACCAATCTCTTATACTAGTATAAGGTAATAAAAAATATTTCGTATTTAATGTCTGACACATGCAAAGAGAACATCAGAATGCCAAACAGTATGAGATAAGGGAGTTGTTGTCTTGTCTTTCCTCACAGTGACATCAAGTCACGTTTTCTATGCTGATCGTCAACCTGGCAGCCCACAGGGCTGGACTGACATGTTCTGTATTCACGGCTATTCAACTCCAGTTGACGGCACCATTCCATACTATGTCATGAGAGCTGGTGGCTCTGGGCCACAAGATCCAATCCGCTATGAAATCACCACTAACCCAGCACCACATCCTGGCTGGGTGAATTTGTTCATCTTCTATGCTTACCCAAAGCATCCCGAGTCACCACCAACAAACCCCTATTAACCTATGGCTGCAACACTCCTTCAGCATGCTGCAGTTTGTCATTAATTTGCAGGAACACAGCTGCTTCACAGTGTTGCCTTTCCTAGTTTCTTCTTCTGGTTGCATGTAGTATCAGCAATAGTTTTGTGTCTTTTTTTTTATTATGGCAAGCCAGGTTAGGGTGCAACCCCTGCGGTCTACTACTGCTAAGTGGTGCGTGTCCTTGAGGGAAGCTCTTTCACTTGCTGTATTCCATTCATCACTGTTTTCCTCTTTTTTTGCCTTTTTGGCTGCTGATTATAGGCCATGTGGTGTAGCAAAACTCCTTAGTGAGTATGATTTGTGTCAGCACATGTTTGCCAGTGTGGGTATGTGTATGGAATGTCCATGCACAAACACAGAGAAGCATGTCACACCAGCTGAATTTAAGACTTCTCAGTCGCCTCTGCACAAACACAAATATTGGGTTGTGATGCCCACTGCCAACCACATGGGACTGATTTTATCAATACATCAGATCAGGAACAAGAATTCAGAAAGAACAACAGAGTTGTGCCAATCTGACTAAAATGTTTATTGCTGCAGGAGAGCCAGAACCAACTATATCTAGATGAATAACACCATGAGCAGACTAAGCATGAGATCGGCTGCCAGATTAATTTTCAGCAATTGCTGACGGGAAAAAACCTCTGTGCTCTGACAGACACATGCAATGGAGGAAAAATCGTTTGACTGAACTGATTTCAGCTGTATTGGAAAGTGAAAATTGTTAAAAAACAAACAAACAAACAAACAAACGGAATATGTCATCATTAGACAGATCACAGATTAAATACAGAACATAGAACTAAGGGAGGGTGGGTGGGAACTAAGCAACAGCGTGTGGACTGGCTGGATGTAACTGAACAGAGTGTTTGCCTTCAGGCTATGGCATGAAATTCAGGTGCAGCCGGAGAGAAGTCTTGCTTCTCGCCTCTCTCACTGTGCTCAGCCGGTAAGAAGCATCATTATTTTAACAATGGACAGCCTCCCCTAACAACAACAGAGCCTAAAAGAAGCAGCAGACATGTGAATACACCTACAGCAGAGGACAAGGCTGCAGTTTTACTAAATTGCATGAGAAAGAAAGCAGCCATCTGAGCAAATCTGTCACAGCAACACCGGATCTGAGTCTCCAAGGCTATTGCTTCCATTTTAATAATTAGTGTGCTGCATTTGGCCAGATGAGCTGTTTTAGTACTGGCAATGGACCAGAAAATGGCTGACCCATACATGGTAGTTGCATGTACTAGGAATTGGAAATGTGAATGTGAGAAAACATCGCTAGAGCAACATTAAGGTAGAATGCTCCCCACAGTCTTCTCTAGAGAAGTTCAAGGCTAAGCCAAGCAGCAGAACAATTTTATGGGCAAAGCCTTCCCGAATGAGGAAAGAGAAGAAAATATGAACATTATTATATAATGGATAACTTTTCAAGTTCTCCAGACTCCTCTGAAGGAACAGTATCAAGTTTCCCAATCATTAGCACCATTCAAATTGCACACTTCCTCCTCTGGCAGGTAAAAACTGACTGCCATTCAAATTTGTTTCAAAAAGTTATCTGGTGTTATAATCCCTACCAATTTCATGTTGAATAAGCAACCTGAATGTTGGTATCAGTTGGACATAATGCTATAAATGCCAGAAAAAGTGAAGTCTGATTTTTGTACAATTTTGCAGAAAAGACAGTTTTCCCCAAAACACCCTATATATAGAAATGTAGAACTTGATACAAAAGAAGAGCCAGAGCGTCCAGAAATGTATATATAACAGTAATTTTTATGTGAACATAGACAAGGAAGAGAACCTCTTTCAGTCACAGTTGAGTTATATATGTTTTATGCACATGAACTTTTAATTTATGGCCAGTTCTATCATCAAAAGTCAGATTTTACATAATGCCTGGTGGTACAAGAACTTTTACATTTATACAGGCTACAGTAGGCTATAGTAGTATGCTACGTGTAGACTTGGACCAATGCAAGGTGGCCACCACCGGAACCAGGCCAGTTGTGTATGTGGATATCCACTGCATGCAAATTTTTGTGTGGCACGCCTTAATGTAAATTATCACTGTGTAAAGGAGGCCACAGCAGCATGCACAAAATTGATTTGAATACATTGAAGTATACATAAACCAACTAACAAAGACTAAACTGCAAAGCTTGATGTGACAGCCCCAGAGACTACGGCAAGGGCAGGCTAGGAGATCAGCTACAATTGTAGTATGCTTGATGCAGGCTACACTTAGCACACACAAACCTGAATAGCAAGTAGCTAGGTAACAAAGGAACCACAAAGGAACTACCAAGCAACCCTTCTGCCTGCCTGTTTGCCTGTCTCTCTTTCTTTCTCTCTTTCTCTCTCTCTCTCTCTCTCTATTTTATTTCTTTTTCTCTGTAGGTGTGTATATGAATTATACATGCTTTAGTAGGCCTGCAGCAAAAGCATTGAAAGCCCAGCTTACATAATACCTGTGAAAGCACCACACTTATACATGTACTCCCCACAGTCTTGTTTAGCAATTTAAACTGTTCCAAAAAGAAAAAAAAAGTTAACAGGAAATTACCAATAGCTCCCATATACATGTATATATTGTAAAAAAACGTTCAATGCTAAAGCAGCTAGCTCTGAATTAGTAGTGGAAAACCATGGTCAATGAAAGTAACATTCCACCAAACTTCTGAAAGAAAAACTTGAAGATCCAACCAATATGCTAGAATATAGTATAAAAGTGTGCTAACAAATAGTTTGAAAAATAAAAGGTCACACAAAATTAATTAAAAGTACTCAATGCAAAGTTAGTGTGAGAAGACCATGACAATAAGCTAGCTCATTTGCCAAAAAATTCTAGTCAAAATTAACAGCTCTCTCTCTCTCCTGGAGAAACATCTGCAGCTCAGCTAGTAAACATGGTAAACAATGATTAACTGGGCCTGGTTTGTTATCCAAAAGCAAAAATGACACAATTACAAAACAAGAACAGCAGGTTTGACACGTTGACTAGCAACTGTTATGTTTGTTTCAAGCTGTCTTGACATCTGCACTGAAGATGAGTGATGCAATTGTCATGCCAAACGCACAGGTACACAGACAGAATACACTCAGCAGCACTATCCAAAAGGTTGCATCCTGAATAACAGCAAAAGGTCATGTCAAAGACATTGCTCACAGATATTACACGGTAATACCCAGCCTAGAAGATGTTCAGACTAATCTCTGTCTTCAATCAGTATGGCTCTCTTGCTCTCTTCCTCTGCATGACCACTGCCACACACCTGGCAGCCTCAGTTGTGCCATGGAAGTCATTGAACACATGATGAGGTTAAGGGCAAAGGAATCTGTTTTGCACTCACCAAAATGACATCCAGTGGGTATAGTACCAAATTCAAAAGAGATCCATCCAGATTTCTCAAATTATTCAAAGTATGTTGTATATATCCTATTTTATTAACCACATCAGGCCCAGAAGGGAGTATGAATGGGTTCCTAACAGAATTTGTGTTGTTATTGTTTATTGAGTTGGTAAGAACCTACAGACACAATTAAGGTCTACTAAAGATATTCAGCCAAATTGAAGACAAGCTAAAAAATGTAAGAAGAAGCACTGGCACTATAGTCTGTCAATTAAGTACAATACCCAAATATCATACAATGAGGTAGCCAGACTAAGGTATGGACATGAGAATTAAGATGATGAATCCCACATATATAGCACATGCACAGATGATTAAGAAGCACAAGACACAAAACAAGAAGCTGCAAACGTTGAAGATACACACAGAACAGTTACTGTGTACGTGTGTGTGCGTGTCTGTGTCTGTGTATGTGTGTGTGTGTGTACTAGCTATAGAGTTATATGCCTGTACATGCCACATGCACAGTCTGAGTGGTTGAATGGGCTAATTATTCAGACTCTAAATCATGGAAGGAATCTAACTGTAAGCAATTTCTCTTCTTCTTGTATGTACATCTGAGCTGAGAGAGGCTTTGTCCTGTATGCATCTACATTCCCAGTACTAGTAGAGCTCTCCCTCTCTCTCACTCTCTCTGAGACTTTCTCTTGGAAAGATTGAAACTATATTCTCTTGCCCTAAGTTTATAATACATGACTATATAGCTAGGGCCTGCAAGGGCTCCATACATGCACGGTCCTTGTGAAAACTGTCTGTCATTGCCAATATTTAACCAGATGCAAACAGTTTCTGGGGGTTGTCCTTTTTATACTTCCAAAACATAACATCAGTGGCCGGTACAGTGCCTGGGTCAACATGAGCAACATCTATGTGAGTTGTACGTGACCGATCATCCAGTCTGTGCTACACATTTTGATTCATCTACAGTAAAGGATGTATAGTAGGATCTACACATTTCAAAGAAGCATATTGTGTGAAAAGGTGTAGCATGACATAAAAAGACGATATGATGAGTTAGTGGCAAATTGAGTGCCAATGGAATGGTAGGCAATGAAAGGACAACGAACTTCCCACAATAAGAATCACAAAGGCCTTTATCATGCAACAATGTGAAGTGAAGGAAGATTGCACAGAATGAATTCTGCTATTATTTAGGAAAAATAATGCCCTATTCAAAATGTATTCATCTATATCTGAGAGGAGTCGTCAGAGATGAAACGGAAAGTGTTCATCTCAGGTTAAATATCAATAATTGCGTGCAATCACTTCTATGTAATAACATCACATGCTGCAAAAGTCGTTAATATATTAAAGTAACTTACTGGTGATGGCTTTTCTTTGGTATCTGTAATGGAGGGAAGAAGCACAGAAGAAAATTGTGGTGAGTCTCCTTGTTGAACAAATTTTCTGACACAAGACAAGGGTTATAAAAAGAGGAAATAACATTTTCAATATTTGCCAAGAATGAAAGCAAGAACCAGCACAAGGACAGTCTGGGGTAGAGCACACACTTGACTGATTAGCACAATGTGTGCATACATTAGTAGTTACTATGACAACCAATTTTAAAAGCAAATTTTGTTGACTGGTAGTGGTAGGCTCACCTCCAGATAGAAACTTTTTCACTTCACCAATCAACCACAGAGTCAACAGAACACTCAGCCAGGCAGCCCAAATATGGCGAGGCGTTGCTCCTGTGTTATAGGTCTTCTCAAACAGCTCCAAACCAAGGTAAACAGCAACAACTAGAGAGGAATACAGACAGGCATATTGTGAGAACACAGATGAAGGAGACAACCAATGGGAAATTGTACACGGAATTGAATACAGAGTTCCCTCTCTTCACCTTATAAAAAGTATACTGTACAGGGTAGTGCTGTCATGATTAACCTGTTTAATTGATTAATCAAAATCGTGACTTGACCTTCCAATTTGTTCAAACAGCCGGGGGGGGGGGGGGGGGGG
>JAOWAW010142230.1:0-10694 GCA_028565695.1 Nicola tetela
ATTCGATTGCAGCTGTTGCCGTGAGCTCTGAACTTTTGAAATTGTTTTTCTCTGATATCGATAGCGATAGGGAGTCCGAGGCCCACCGCTGATTCGATTGCAGGTGTTGCCGTGAGCTCTGTTTCTGCGAATAATTCCAACCCTAATGACAAGAACCATTGTCTACCTTTCACATCTCTTCAACGTTTTGTTTATGTAAGCCAAGCTAGAAGCGAGTGACTGCGTGTAAGAGAACCGGACTATTGTTTGAGTATCAAGTTAGTCATCATAAGGTCAAAGGAGGCTGTTCATGAATTATCATCATGACACTCCCAGGCAACAAAAGGGAAAAAAGAGAAGAAAAAAATAGGTGCAATTTTGTAAGCTTAGTATGTGACTACATCAAGGCACATCACTCCCAACACAACAACGAAGGAAGTACTTAATAAACTGTCAGTCTATGGCATACTGGGCCAGTATACGAGCCAGAGCAGCATCAGCAGCCTGTCAATGTGCTTGATCCTTAGGGTTCAAGTCTTGTGGAATTTCATCAGTCTGCCTTCTGGTCTTAAGTGATGGAGGAGGTTGCATACAGCCAAGTTCTAATGGGTAAAGTAGGCGGAGTGGTCGAGTGAGAGTGTGGCCAGAGCTGAGACGAACAATAGCAGAACGTTGCTGTCCATCAAGACTTTGGAGAATATCCTGGACTATGACCAACTTCCAACAGCCTTGTGAAAGACCTTCTTCCTGAAGCAGAACAAAATCACCAACGTCTGGAATGGCATATCCGTTTGCACGATGTGGTCTAAGCAACTGAGCATGTTCACGGAAACTTAAAAGGTATTCCTTGTGCCATATGTGCCAAAACTGGTTAAAAAGCCTTTATCCCTTTTTTCACAAGGCGAGCAGTTGTTCTGCTGATGTAGGGATTTGGGACAGATAGTCACCATCAGGATCGCCATTGCTAGGTGCACTTGATAGGCTCATCGGTCGCTGGAGGAGCATAAGGTTGGTCGGGGTGAGTACTTGACCTAAAGAGTGATCAGCATACACATAAGTCAACGGCCGTGTATTGAGAACAGCTTCAACTTCCACAATCAGTGCTTCCATATGATCCCAATCTACAAGTTGGCATACCAAAATCTTTCGGAGACAGTGCTTTACCAGGCCAACCATGTGTTCATAGACACCTGCTTGCCATGGTGCATGGGTAACAATAAATTTCCATGTGATACCAGAGGAAGCACAGTAAGATAAAACAGATGGATCCTTTGTCACATTCTGCCATAATAAATCAAGAGTGCTGTTGGCTAGACGTAATTGAGGCACATTGTTGGAGATGATCCGCTATGGGACACTATGTCGGGAGACAAATTGATGGAGGCAGTTGCAGGATGTGGTAGTAGACAGGTCATAGACACATTAATTTTTGAAGTTGATAGCTCTGACAACCAAACAAGTGAACAGACAAACCCACATCTTTACAGGAGAACTGTCTCGTTTCTCTCGGCTGTAGAGAGGGTCCAGGTAGTCAAGACCCACATACTGAAAGGGGTCAGCTGGTGTGATTCATTTAGGTGGAAAGGGTGGCATTGGGGGCTCTTCAAAGGGTCGGCCTTCGTACTGCTTACAAAGTGTGCAGGCCTGCAGGGCCTGATGGACTGCCGCCTGTCCGTGAGGGATCCAGTACCTTTGGCGAATATTGGCCAGCATATGAGATACACCGACATGCATGAGAGCATTGTGCACCTGCATAATTACAAGTCTGGTGAAGCTAGAGGTTCGAGGCAGTAATACAGGTTGTTTTGCATCATTTGGAAGGATGGCATGGAGGAGTCCATGACAGCGGAGAAGGCCATTAGCATCCACTTTTAACCCCAGTTGCTTCTGCAACACATTTGTGACCTGTTGGTGAAGATCTGTGTAGAAATTAGCAAAGTGGCAGAGTTGAATATGGTGTTCCCATAGTAAGTGGGCCTCATGAAGATTTGCGGTAATAACATGTTGCAGGAAGGAAATTTGGGTGAAGTGCTGAACCAAGTACGGATAGGGAGATTGGAGAATAAGTTGTCTCGCTGGTGGAAGTTTTTTCCAAAGGAGGAGTTTCACTGCTTTGAAAACGTACACAGTTACTCGTAGAAGACGTGTCAATGGGGAGAACTTGGTCACATTGATGCAAAAGTCAGTCTCCTGGTGTGGTATAGTAGTGTCAGTGGACACAGAGGCCACATACATCGGTGGTTGGGGAGAACAACCAGGTGTTTGAGCCTGTGATGCTTCATCTGGAGTGACAGCTGGGAGGACATCATCTGGCCAGGTATGAGTGGGATCTTTCGACCATACTGGACCATGCCACCAGAGTAAGGAGTTCAACAATTCCTCAGCAGAAAGTCCTCTCATTGCAATGTCTGCGGTGTTGTCTGCACCGCAGATGTGGCGAAATGATAAGTCATCTGCCTTTTTATATTGGAGGATGGTATCCACTCGATTCTGCACAAAGCGAGGTAGACCCTTCGTGGTTTGGAGTCACTGAAGATCCATTGGTTCGAGAATGTACCTTGCTGGTGTTTACCCATAAAGTTGTGTGTACGAACTCCAATCAAAACAGCAAGCAGTTCCAGTTGAGGAATTGTAAGTGTACTGTTCTTCTGTGATCCTTTCGATGTGGGAGCAAGACACATCTTGGAAAAGACAAGGTTCACAGTAGTATGTGTGGGAGTTACAGTATGAAGGTATGTGGCAGCTGCATTCATCCGAGCTGAAGCATCACAGAAAATAATCAGTTGATACCCTACCGGATGAGAAGCAACAGTCACCAGTTGAGGAATTTCCACTATAGGAACATCAGCGAGGTGATGAGACACAATCTGCCACTGTTGTCGTAGTACAGGTGGCAGGGGATCATCCCACATCAGCTTGTTCTTCCACAAAGCTTGCATGATCATCTTGTTGTGAAATGCCCCGGGATTGAGCAAACCCAGTGGGTAGAATACACCACAAATGCAGTGCAAGGCCTGATGCTTGGTCATAACAGAGTGTGAGGTATGTATGTCAGGACCGCAGGGTTGGATTGTGTCAGAGAGAGTATGTCACGCAATACCCAAAACCTTTGTAACTGAACCTGTGGAAACATCTGGCAGTGGTAGCTGCCCCAACAATGTTGGAGAGTTTGATGCTCATTGATGAAGATTCATGCCGGCTTTAGCAAAGATCTTCTTGGATGCTTGGTAAAGATTATAACCTTCATCAGGAGTGGATGCCCCAGGTGTAACATTATCCACATAGAGGTTGTTGGCAAGTTGCTTTGCAGCTGGATGGTCTTTGTGATCAAGATGATGTTTGATAGTGCCTTAAAGCAGGAATGGGCTGGAGATGATACAAAAGGGCACTCGACAAAAATGGTATGTGTCAAGATTGCTATCCACAACAGCTGGCTGAGATTTGTCTTTGTACCATAAGAAGCGTGTCACCTGTTGATCTGCTGGCTGGATGTTGATCTGCAAGAATGCCTTCTCAATATCTGCCAGGATAGCGATGGGAAAGGTCCAAAAACGTGGGAGAACACCACAGAAATCCGGAAGAAGTACAGAGCCATGCAGTAGGCATTCATTCAGGCTGAGATAGGTTTTGTAGCGCTTAGATGATGCATCATAAACAATGCGTAGCTTTGTAGTAGCCTTTGAGGGCGTTAGCACTGGACGCTGTGGCAGATTGTGCAGCCACTGGTTGGTGTGAGTTGAGTCAGGTGTGACCTTCTCAATAATCCCATCAGCCATCTGTTGTTGGATCACTTGATCATATTTCTGGAAGAGATCCGGGTCTTGAGTGAAGCGTTTTGAGAGGGACTCCATCCTTGTGAAAGCAATGTCAAAGTTCACTGGCAGGTCATCTGCATTGTCGTTCCACGGAAAGAAGTCCAAGTATCATTGACTGTTTGCATCATACTGCAGCGTACATGAAAGATGTTCTGCAGCAATGTCATCATCAGAACGTGCATGAGGATGGTCAGTGACGCCAATAGTGTCCAACTTCCAACAATCTTCTAGTTGAGGGAATGGTGTGCCACAGACGAAGGTATAGATGGAAACTGAGTCCACTGAAAGAGAGTCTTGCGTGGGCATCTGGTCAGCGTAGCAGGAGCTGGTTAGAACATAGCCCAATTGTGAGCCAAGCAAAAACAATCCAGATGGAAGTATCTGTTTCTCATTGGGTGAGAGTAGCTGCCAGGTGTAATCTTCACCAATCAACAGATCAATAGGCACAGTGTCAGGCTCAGTTGGTACAGAATCAGCAAACTTGTCTGGTGAGATGGATGACAGGAAGGTCATGTCAGTTTGCAGGAATGGAACTTTGCTGAATGGGATGTGTCAGCTGATCTAGCACATTGGCTTGTAGATTAAAGGAAGAACCATCTCGTAAGGTAAGTGTGTAATGTACTGAGTAAGCGTTTGTAGTCTGGGGCTTTGCTGCACCAAATGTAGCCACAGATAGCAGTTCCTGCTCTTCAGAGGATAGATGAAGTAGATCAGCAAGCCATTTGGTGAGAAAGGTACGTTGTGAGCCACTGTCTAGCAAAGCTCTAGCCTGTACTGGAGAGCTATGAGTCGAACTCAAGAGAACAGAAGCTGTCTGCAGCCAGACTGGATGAGACGAAGGCATGGTGGATACATTAGAAACATTGGATACCGACACATCTCGATGAGTTATACCATCTGTGCTGGATGACGTTGTGTTACATCGTGATGAGTTCGGCTGCACTGGTTCTGCCTGTGATATTGGACCATTGGTGCTGGTCAGTCTACGGTTGCCAGTGCAAATAAGAGGATGATGCCTGCTTGAATTGCAGTGGATCCGAAACACTTTTGCTTGTTACATAAGGGGCACTTAGTAGCTCGGTGTCCTGTAGCAAAGCATATAAAGCAAGAGCCATTGTGTTAGAGTCTTTCCTTCTGATCATCAGGGGTACTGTACTGTGGGCACAACTTGTGCAGATGATTGCCACCACAGAAGACATACGGGGAGAGACGCTTGGATTCACGACTATGAGGAGATCCTGTGCCTGGTTGCAACCGGGTAGGTGGACGGACATGTGCGGCTAAGGCCTCCGCTGTGTGTACAGGCAATGGTAGTACGTCGGTACGTTGTTCACTCATGTGTGAAGGTGATTGAACTTTAAGCGTGCTTTGTTGGTGTGCATGGGCTGCTGTCTGTTGTACATCAATGTAGTCCTTGATTGCATCACGTAAGGTAGAAGTTGTCCATGGGAACTTGATTAGATTTCTTTTCTTCCACTTTTTGCATGACCTGAAGAGGAACTTGCTTAATAACTGTTGGATCAGCAGTCTCTGATGGTCCAGTTGTTCTCCCATTGTAGTGAGTTGTCGGAGTATTTCGTTCACGGATGTGAACGTCGATTTCAACGACTCCAACTGTAGTGATGCCTGAGGTAAACGTCTCAACTGGCTGTACAAGATATCAATAATAGCGTCCTTTTTCCCCAACTGGTCCTTTAATATTTGAACAGCGGTCCGGTAATTACCGGCGGTGGCAGTAAGGCCTGAAACCACTTTACTGGCCTCTTTCTGTAGGCATCCGAGGAGGTAGGTAAGTTTGACAGTGGAATCCAAATCCCCATGGCCGCCAATACACGACGAAAACATTTCCCAAAACTGAGGCCACTTCGTGATATTGCCGTCGAAAGTGGGCAATGTTATTTTCGGTAGAGAAACAGATCGTTACGAGCCTTGTCGAGTCGTGTGAGTGGCCAAGCCGGTTCCAAGGTGTGTCGAAGTTTACACGGCAGCTTGTGTGGCTTGAATGACTGTTCGTTCCAAGTCCTGTTGAAAGCTAGACGACAAGGAAATTGTAGGTCTAGGTCCAGATTTTTGATCCGTCAAAGGTAGGTCAACATTTAATAAACAAATGCGGACTTGGAGGGCCGCCGCCAGATCATCGGCGTCGAAAAGTTGAATTTGTAGTCCCGTGTTCTCGTCGTCAGCTTGGGTAAACGTTTGGAACAGCTCCTGTTCTTCGTGGGATCGGTCAGAATCGAGGGAAATCATAAGCTGGTTCCAGTCGTCGGGACACAGCTCGATCATCGAGAGAGTTGACCTGAGTTTTGCAGATGTTTTCATCAGCTGAACAAGAAGCGAACGTTTGTGACCATCCGTCTGGTCGTCGAATGAAGCGAGGAGGTTTTGGCCTTGTTGTACGTGCGCGGCCAACCGAGCCTTGGCCGGTCCAAGTTTCTGGCGAAGGTGACCAGACATAGTAACGAAGAGTGGAAAATAAAACTAATTCGCCCGCAGCGCCATGTTTTTGCGAATAATTCCAACCCTCATGACAAGAACCATTGTCTGCCTTTCACATCTTTTCAACGTTTTGTTTATGCAAACCAAGCAAGAAGCGAGTGAGTGCGTGCAAGAGAACCGTACTATTGCATGCGTATCAAGTTAGTCATCATAAGGCCAAAGGAGGCTGTTCATGAGTCATCATCATGACAAGCTCTGAACTTTTGACGGAAAGTGCCACCTGACTCATGCAGTTGAATGCATGTAGGTAGATTTGGTTCCGCCAAGCTGCAACTTTTCCAGCATGCCGACACTACGCTTCGTGCACGTAGACCCGGTTTGTTTCAGTCGCTTCTTCAAGGTCTACGTGGTAGACTGCATGATGAGCATGAGCTCAAGGAACTCTGTCGCTGTAAACACACAACCTCGTTTGTCCCAACGTTAACCAAAGCAACTTAGATTTGTTGCAACTTGTAGCAACCCTGTACTAGTGACTTTTCGTGGCATTAGGCATCAGCTATATGTAAACTATATGGCCTGCGACGGCTCCATGCGCACGCCACTTGTTCGTACGTTCTCTCTCGTCAACGCCAGAAGAGATCGCCTTATCTTGATCAGACACATTTGCTGCAGGGTTAATTGAGAGGACGTCAAAAGCGACCTCATCTTCTCGGCTTTCGCGTGGTCGATGATTGTTTGATCGGGGCGGACCTTCCACAAGGGTTGGCGCCAAGTTGAAGGAGCACCTCAACGTTGTCTAGTCTGTTTTTGACAACGGCACAGAAGAGCGCTTCGAGAAGTCTAGGCCTAGGGACATTTTCAGGCGATGAATGTCGGCCAGGATCGTGCAGTTGGTGACCGGAGGTTGAGTTGACGCCAACTGCGAGCAATGTTTGGTGAACACGTCGCCCGCAGCCAAAGAGAATCGATTTTCCCAGGGACTGAATACGTTAAACCACAGCCACTATAGAGAAATGGGTGACGATCAGGGAAGGACTCAAAAAAGTCTGAAATGAGTATTTGCTCAACGGTTTCTGGTCGATCTTCAGTGAGAGCTTCCATGAGCTGCAGGCGGAATAATGCCGACAGACGATCCCCAAGAATTGTTCTTCGCAAGTTCTCCGCCAGAGTGTCGGTCTTCTTCATGGTACTACATTGACCGTTCCGTCTGTTCATGTCTATTGCAGCATCGACCAGTGCGACAATCGATTATACCCGGTAATAGAATTAAAATCCTCTCCTATAGTGGCTTAGGTGAATGAAAATCCAAGCAGCAGCTGGCGCGTTCTGGAAACAATACCTTCTTGCACATTCAGACTCAAAGGAAACAGTTGACTTGTTGACAAAAAAGAGACTTTCTTTCTATTTCGAGCAAGCGGAGAGGGAATTCTCCGGTATCTATAAATAGCGTGCCAGTGGCCCTGCTTCTTGCTCGAGACGTTGGTACGCTGGCGCCAACACCAACAACACGTTCGAGATATAGATTCTACGTTTTGCATGGCGTTAGTGCATGCTTGCATAGAATGTGCTCTGTCAGCTTTGAGCTATCTCTGGCTTTGTCCTTTTGGCTGTGGCAAGCGAACGAAAGTGGATCTCTTTATGCCGAGCATGGCGTCGCGGAAACCCGTCGACTGCGGTGTCGTAGTCCCGCCTTGTATTGTTCATGGAGTGATTATGAAATCGGTCAGTTAGCCGAAATATCGCTCGGATTTGGGTTTATGGTGTCCTAGAACTTGTCGGGTAGTTCACGATCTCATTCTGGCTGAGTGATTTTCAGAAACGTCAACGGCGAGTCGTTTCATAGGCATGAAGCAGAGGGTGAAGGCTCGTGAAGTGGAGTTGCGAATTCACATCGAGCGATGTAAGGGAGAGAACGTCAGTTTGCTATGCCCAACAATGTTTTCCGATTGAGTATGGCTGCTATTGCAACAGTGTTTTCCGATTGACTATGGCTGCTATTGCAAATGATATTAACACATTATGAATTTTCTGGACAAATTTTCCTCTGCCGTTCGTTTAATTTTAGGTTTTCTTCAACTTCTTTCCGTTGCCCTTTTCAGGACTATTTCTCTGTCTTCTTCATTATCCTCGGTGATGGTTCTCCTCACCAGTACTATACGGGAGGGCTTAAAAATTAAAACACACAAAAGGGCATGGTCGAGTACTGTCTTCGAGCGAAAAAGAAGGAAGACGAATTCGAAGGGGAAAAAAACCGAATAATTGAATCAAACTGGGATTCGAACGCAGGACAATTGCATCACAACGAATGCTCCTAACTACTCCACAAGGACTGCTTGCCGACAGATGGTAATACGTGACTCTCAAGCGATTGTATGTGCATCGTCCACTAGGCAGCTAGCCATCCTTTCCTTTCGGGAGTGATTTCTTCTTCAAAATGTTCTAAATGGTGCTCCGAGGAAGAAGGTTGGAGAAGTGGACCTCGTGTTCCTGGTTTGAGACCAGATGAACGCGGAGAAACAGCTGAAATTTGACCACGCGCACGCATCCATGTCCACAGCTGGGAACCCCGCTCCTTCCAGCCCCGGGTACATTCTCCACAAGCATGCGCACGGTGACCGTCGCGAGTGAGACGAACACCTTCGTAGCGGAAAGGAATCGATGGGAAGCCAAAACCAAACGAAAACTACGTCTTGGAAAGACAATTTAAGTATCTTAATTTATTCGCCCTCGAAATTGTCAGGGACAAAAAGCCTCGAATAGCAGCCTCAGCTGCATCTCGGCTTTTATGTGCTGTGGCGTTTACTCGGCGATAATTCCTCGGGTTCAGAAATTAATATATACTTATCCCAGATCCGCCAGTCAATAATGCCCAATTTTCCCATCTTTCACATACAAGTCACAACCAGAAATATCGCATGATGTTTTCATACTTAGAAGCATGAAATAATGTCATTATTACATGCTTCTAAGTTTGAAATATTGTCATTATTACATGCTGAAGTTTTCATTATCACAACCTTTTTTATGTAGAAATCAGAACCAAAGTACGAGTAGAGTTCAACAGCACTCTGTTATACTTTGTCAAATTCGAACGAAAGAGAAGACTTTGAACGAAAAGAAAGAAATGCAAGGAAAAATCAGTGTAGAAAAAAATACTGTCACGGAGAGGGCTTGAACTGAGACCCCTCGAGCAAAAGCTGTGCTCCTAACGACTGCGCCACTTGGGACCGCTTGTCAAGAGCCGGTGACAAGTGATTCTAGAGCACTTGCAACCTGCGTTGCACGGTTGTCACGTGCTTTCTTTTGGTATTGACCTATTCGAAAACAAGCGAGAAAGGCTCTGGGGCGACCATTTAGTTAATCAACTGGGACTAGCCTGTCTTTTGATCCTCGGCCTCGGAAATACCGGACAGCTGATGACAACGTTAACAGACTCCAGAGCAATTATTGCAACCCGCGTTGCACGATTGCTGCGGGCTTTCTTCTGGTGGTGAACTTTTCAAAAACGAGCGAGAAAGGGCTCTGAGAAGGCCTTTTAGATAATCTACTGGGATAAGTTCCTTATTACCCTCGGTTTCGGAAATACCGGCCAAATATTCCCCTTTCCATATTGACCTCGTTTACGCCTCGGCCAATATGTAGGCTCAGGCAAATATAGGCCAGTATTTCCCCGGCCTCGAGTTTTATTCTGTTAGTAGTATAGCGTATAAAGCCCGGGCTGGCGGCTAAAGCCACTAAACATACCCACACTTCAGGTCAGAGGGTACTGCCGCATTCATGGTACATGGCACAGTATTAGACAGCGGTGTGAATATAAGTTTTGCTGTGGCAACACAAACCTTCTATACTTCAGAAACTTCATAAAATGTTCGAGACAAGCTGAAAAAAACGTTCGATATATTGAAAGCCTGCCTTCAGCACTAGTTACAGCAGCTGAGACACTTTGCAGTGGACTACACACAGTAAGAGCATTGTATCACAGAGAGTAATTATTATTATCATTAGAGAGGGTTAGAATTTTTAACGAGCAGAGCGCATGCGCAGGACTTGTACTGCGAACAATATTTGACAATGGAACAGACATTAAACGCCAGCAATACAGCTGGCTTACAAGTTCAACTGGGCTGTCAGATATCGATCTCGAGCTCTAGTCGTCTTCCGCGCGTTTTGTGCGTGTGAATTTTGACGTCTACCAAGGCTTTTAAAACTTGACCTAGCCCTCACCCCCTTAATAAGATAAGGTACAATTGAACAAATGAATTCTTTCCTTGGCAAGTCAAACATATCTTGACTGCATTTCAGTGGGAGGGTGACTGACGTGTGTTTGTCTCTGGTCCTGAATCTGTAAATGTTTATTGGAGGAGCGGTCTATAGTAGGAAAGGAGACATATAAAGAGAGAGAGAGAGAGAGAGAGAGAGAGAGAGAGAGAGAGAGAGAGAGAGAGAGAGAGAGAGAGAGAGAGA